>ML777636.1:352524-420631 GCA_009831015.1 Picea engelmannii
CAGAATGAGAAGTCGGCCCAGGCAGTTAGCCAGAATTAGTATAAATACAGGAGGCCAGTTCTCATTCTGGCAGGCAGTCTCAGAATTGCAGAGCAGCACTTGTGCGCACTGCAGTTGCCCAGTTTCTGCGCAGGTTTGGAGGACAACTGCCGTTGCAGCTGCTGCAGCTAGCAGCTACGCTTGGACTATCTCTTGGCTAGGGTTTGGACTATCTGATCATCTCTTTGTGATGCGCTATCCTTGGGGAAAGGTGCGCTACCCTTGGTTTGGCTATCTAGCCTAAGGTTTGCTTCCAGAGTGATTCTCTGTCAAGGTTAAAGTGCTCAAAGGGTGGCTTCGGCCTATGGTTGGGTGACAAGGGTATTGTCAATGGTAAAACGAGCACACAGCTTTCATATTCTAACACTTGGGGCCATCTGCCTCACCATTGGTGGAACCACCTGCTCCTCCTCATAATTGTGGCTCTATGTAACTCGAGAAACTCTAAGGTCGTTTGATCTCCCTGGAAGTATCACTGAGAGTTGTATGCCTCTCGGCATCATGTAAAGTGTCACGATGCCAAGCTGGCCTCTTCCTGGTCACTGCAACATCTTTAGGTAGATTCACTGGCTCAACTGGCTCTACTAACTCTTCCTAATGATCTGAACGATGAACAACTGAACTAGAGGGATTTGTATGGTCATCCTTCAAAGCTTCCTACTCCTCATAATCAATCTCCATGTGAGACTCTTTGTATCCCACAAAAGCATCCTTCTTTCCAAAAGGTTCTAACTTCGTCCTCTTCTCCTTCGATACATGGATGTATACTGTCATGTAAACAACTTCTTCTCTAGATAGTCTGCTCCATGTCTCAAACTAGAGACCATCTAATATGTTGCCTCTTGCAACTGTCACTATAGATCCCTCTCAGAGCTATAACCTGTGACCTGCCCGGAACAAGAACAGGAACAAGTACAACTGTCACTATAGCTCTTTCTCGGATCTATCACTTGTGACCTGCCTGGAACAAGAACAAGAATAAGAAACAAGAACAACACTTTTCTAGTGTTGTGACCAATTATTCCTCCATGGTAACCTGCCCGAAACAAAAACAAGAGTAAGAGCCAGAACAACACTTCTCCAATGTTGTTACCAATCATTCGTCCGCAGTAACCTGCCCGGAACAAAACAAGAACATCTCCATGGTAACCTCCATGGAATTTACAAGGAAACCTACCTGGGACAAAGACAATAACCAAGAACTTCTCCTAGAAGAGATCAATTTCATTTTGTAAATAAGTGCATCATTAGTACTAAACAATGAGGATTTACATAATGATCATCATACTAACAATATTCAAGTGTTACTAAACATCTGATAGCAAAAATAATCAATCGTATTAGACCTCTAAAGACTGTTGTCCCAGTTACAGTATTTTCTTAAGATGCAGCAATATAAAATATCAAACCTAATATGCAAACTTGGAGTCTTGCTGCAACTGCCCCATTTGATTTCGAGTTGTCATATACTATAGGAGACATCACCACTGTTGCCTCCAACTCTTGGGCTTCCTCTGAGTGCACTAGATCTAAGATCCCTTTGGATCTATTGTCACTGCTTGGACAAATGTCCTTTTGCCACGTGTACATCTCCTGCAAACACCCTCATGATATAACTTATATACAAGTGCATACCTCTGAAATTTGTAGCACCATCTAGCTTGTCTTCTAATCTAAGACAATTCATCATCTCAACAAGAAGAAGTCAGAAATCTAAATCAGAAGGTTCAATGTCAGGAAAAATGTCAATAGCCTAAAAACCCTAAAATTTCAACTTTGACAGATGGTCAATCTGAGAAGTGCAGTAGGTGCGCTAGGGCAAGGCAAGTTGCTCTATGCCAAAATTATTTACAACTCAACTCAATAAATGCCCGACGAGCTTCACAAGTGTTACTGCAACTGTTGTAGTGAGAAATTTCAACTTTCACCAAGTTGCAATCTGATGGCTTCTTCCTAGGGCCTCTTTAATGGTCAAATGGGTCTTCTTGTACTTCATTGTGGAGAATGACTACCCGAAGTTGCAAAACTCCAACAAAAGCTACCCTAAAGGACATCAAGGATAACTTGGGAAAGTTCATTCAACTTCATTGCAACAACAAAACCAAAGGGATGCCAATTGACTTGTGCTTGAGTCTATGTTGAAGTAGCACTGGACAAAAGGTCTCCTAAAGGCCATTCTTCTCCAACTAGGTGACAAAGTTTTCCACAAAGAGATGGAGTACAAATAACTACCAGTTGAGGATTCGGTTTTAGAGGGGCGGATTGCAGGCAACGACATGCAAAATGCCTACAGACATGGCACAAATAACATTTAAAGGGCAATTGTTTGTAATCCATCTCTTGGTGAAAAACCTATCACCCAACTAGAAAAGGCCACGGGTGGATTGCGGGCAGTGACATGCAAATTTCCCATAGACATGACACAAATTACATTTACAGGGCAGTTGTTTGTAATCCATCTCTTGGCGAAAAACCTATCACCCGACTGGAGAAGAGGTTTTTCGCCAAGAGATGGATTACAAGCAACTACCCATTAAATGTAATTTGTGCCATGTCTATGGGCATTTTGCATACCACTACCTGCAATCCGCCCCTCCAAAACTGAATCCTCAATAGGGCCCTTCTACCCCTCTAGAAAAAACTAAGAAATGCACCCACAACAAACAAAAGCAATTCAAGTCAATGATCAACAAAAAGAAAAAACGGCCCACCCAACCAAAGAACCAAAGAGCTTCCAAGGCCAACCCCTCTAGCACCAATCAATTCCAAATTCTAGGAGATCTAACAATCTTTGATGAAAGAACAAAGGACCACGAATGCTACACTAAAATGAAAGAAGCCAAACAACAAGGCATCCAAGCTATGATCCCACGAGAAAAAAGGGAAGAACCCCAGCCACTTAAACTAGAGCCATGGAACCACCAATATGACCTAGAAGTTTCCTCGGCAGCAAAGAAAGAGGATTGTCAAGTAACCAAAAAAGGACTAGTCCTTCCTGCTGGAAGTGTCTCCTAGATCTTAAATAAGCAATCCACCCCCCCTGCAAATCGCTTCTACTCACTCAAAGAAAGAAATCCAACCAAAAGTGCAAGGTAAATGAGGTAGCGAGGGACATCGCTCTAAGTATCCAAAGCGATCTCTTTAGCTACAAGGAAATCATTGGCAAAAGGCTTCCTATGGAGCCTCCTTCATATTCTAAAACAGGGTAGAAGTAACCCTTCTAAGAATTCATGCCGGAAGTGTCTCCTCGATCTTGAACAAGCAATCCACCCACCACCACCCCTCGACAAATCTCCCCCACTCACTTGGGGAAGGAAATCCAACCAAAAGCACAAGCTAAATAAGGTAGCAAGGGACATCGCTCTGGGTATCCAAAGTGATCTATTTAGCTACAAGGAAATTGTTGGCAAAAAGCTTCCTATGGAGCCTCCTTCAGATTCTGAGACAGGGTAGAAGTAACCCTTCTAAGAGTTTAAGCATGTTGTGTTTTTGTTGATTACTATATGTATGACTATATTCCTATCTTACTGGAAAGGAAAGAAATTTATCAAGGAGAAAAATTTATAATAGTTGGAATCAATCCTCCCTAACAGGGAAAGGGAATCAATTCTGGTAGATGAATTTTCTATGCCTTGTGTACTTTCATGTTGTACGGATAATGCCATCACCTTTAATTAAAAACTCTTAACCATTTATGTCAAAAAAACAATGGGACATCTCCAAATTGGAAGCATTAAAAGCCCAACTCCTAGATTTTGATTACCTATAGGCTATCGATAATCTAGTGGATCAAAGTAATTTCTAGTCCTATTACGATCAACAAACACAAAAACATAGATCATGGTCCTAGAACATAGCTCATTGGTCCAAACCAAGCTTTTGGCCTTTAATGGAGACCTTAACACGTAAAATTTCTATAACTGAACACTTTTCACTTGGAGTGAACACTCTAACGCAAAACTCCTTTCAAGAGAGCATGCACCATATCGGTCCTAGAACCTAGACTTACCAGTGTGGAAGAAATAGTTTTGCATTGGAATTTGGTACGGATATTGAATGACTGGTAATGTAAAGAAAATTAAGATAGCGTGCTCACACTATAAGTAGGTAGTACATAACTTTCAAGTTTTGGTGTGGGAAAATCCCATCTCCATCAATCGTACCCGATCGTTTAAAAGGGCTGCATAAATATGAAAAAACTACAACATATTTCGATAACTATTACGTTTTTCTTCATGGCGCATAAATGAAATTACAATGCCAAACCTACCCAATGAAAACTTTGATTGATGAGCAAGATTGAATATCAAATTGTAAGCCTCTCTGCACTTCTTGGGCATGTCCATGATCTTCTCGGCAGAGAAGAGATAGGAAGTATTGCAGCATGTTTCGGGCAGCAAGAGCTTCTAAAAGTAAGTGACATGAGATCACAATAATTTTCGAAACTGTTTGAAATGGATTTTAGCATTTCAACTTCAACTCTGGGGAGTGAACAAAAATCCATACTTCATGTCATTTTGTATAGCCCTAAAATCAGACCTTACTAAAGACTGTATATCAGACTATACCCTGCTATGAAGGAGAGTTTCTACTAGATTGCATTCCCCTCTCTCTCAGATTTAAACTGATATGAAGAGCACGCTCTTTTCTATAGTTGGTCTGCCGACATTATACATGAACGAGGAAACCCGTCAACGCAAACAAGTACCCACTGTGATTGATCCCAGCACAAAATGGCATCTTGACTAAATCGAAACATAAAATGCCCTCTCATAGAAATAAAAACAAACAGGTGCCCAATAAAATAAACCCTTCACAAAACCCACAGGCACCTCCTAAAATTGAAGCCGGATGCAAAATGCCTGAGAAAGGAAACACAACTCTCTCACAATTCAGACCGACCAAACTGAAGAACAAACAAAAATTACAGAATGGACGGAGCATAAAAGAAACAGAAATAAAATTCATTCTGTCAAGAGACGAAGAAATCTCACCGATGAAAGATTTCCTGAAACTCGAGTGTAGGGCTCCTTGTCTCTGGTAATCAACAATGTGTAACGATCTTAAAAAAGTGTAGGAAGAGCAAGATCGACAGTTGTTTACTTCTCTTTGTTTGACCTGACCTGACCTGTATGCCCCAATGTTGGGATGTTATGTAACGTTCTGCTAAACCAGTGTTGTTAATAATTCGATATCCAAGCATGTTTTATAATGTCCGTTTGAAAAAAATAACAATCCTTATTTTAGTTTTTAGTTTTTAGTTTTTTTCAACGAAGGGGATCGTTAATATCTTTCTTGTTTATTTTTTATTGTTAAAAATTCATTTCTGAATGCAAAATGGAATCAGCTTGTTGAAAAACAGTTGGGGCACTCGGATTATATAGAAATAAGCAATCAAATCTATGAATCTAACCATTTATCAGTAGATTTTGAGCAAATATCTCCGGAAAAATCAGCATTTCATAGAACATTTAGCTTATGATATATCTTAATGTATTTCTAGATAAGAGTTTCACTGCTAATGGGTAGTACTTTGTTTGATGTAATGTATGGATTAAGATTAATTTATTTTTTTTGGTAAATCTAGGGAAATTAGTAATTGGTTGGGATTATTTGGGTGAGGCTCATTTTCAAATCTAGTCAGTTGCCACTATAAACTCTAGGCTAGTGTCAACAGCCCACAAGTCAATGCCTAGCATGAAACTTATGACTTAGCAAGCACTGAGACGTTCAAAGACACACCTATGAGGGGGGCGCCTATCCTTCTAGCCTTATCCCAAATGGCCAAGGTTTCATTGAGGATTTGAATCATAACAGGTAGAGTGCAAGACCTACCTCCCAACCATCTCGTCAAACCACCTCAACCTGGGATTAAGACTAAATGTTATTAATAAGCACATGGCCCCACTAGAGCTAGCTTTAGCGATGGTTACAAGGGACAAGTTTCTTATGGATATTATCTAGATTAAAATTACCTTTTGGTCTTAGAGTATAACCTTAAACTACATCTAATTGGCTAAGAGCTTGTCTTTCCAGGATGTAAGGAAACAAGGTAATGGGCCAAGACCTAGAGGCATCTAGAAGGAGTTATTTCAAGTGGTATGGTTTTACTTGACTAACAATGATGAGTCAGCGCACATTCGCAAATAGTAGGTACTGATGGTTGTCCTCACTGTAGGTTGACCATTGAGTTATGTAGGTTTTAATACCATCAAAAAATCAAAACACACACACACACACACATCTTAGTATCCACCAACTCATTACAAATCAAAAGTTCAACTCCTATCACCACCACTATAACCCTCCCGAGTGTTAATTAGAATTGACACAAAAAAAGTGGATTGATGCACCTAGTAGGGGTCAAACTGAGGTCTCCAACTAATCGGCACTTAGCCAAAACCAATCAGCCAATTGCTCTAACATGTCGACTAATAACAACAATTACTCACATCTTATATTATCACATCAACACTTCTATCATTCCAGCTTATAACACTTCTACCCTTCCAACTAATAATATTCATATCTCATGTTATCACATAAACACTTCAAATTCTTCTACCCTTCCGGTTAATAACAACAATTATATGTATTTCATATTATCACATCAACACTTCAAATTCTTAAATGCAAAACATCATGTAAGATGTCATCTTTAACATGTTCTAACCATCATTGTATAGGGGTTGGTATGTCAATATGACATATATGTCATATTGTCATATAAGCGCTTAAAAAATGGTTCCTCTACATTAGAAATTAACAACCATGTGTATTCATATTGTCACATAAGCGCTTCAAAAAATATGGTTCCTCTACATTAGACATTAACAACCATGTGTATTTACAATCGGGCTAATTACTCACTCTATCATATCATTGCAATGAGTGTTCAAATTAGATGGGCAAAATGTTTGTCATGAAGCATTTTGCTCATAAAATATTCATTCCAATATGTTCAAATTAGATGGGCAAAATGTTTGTCATGAAGCATTTTGCTTATAAAATAGGGGGAATATTTATAACATGTTATAAAAAACAAGTAATTTGTCAAATATATATATAATAAATAAATAAAATTGTCAAATATATATATATATATATATATAAAGAAATAAGTAATTTGTTAAATATATATATATAATAAATAAATAAAATTGTCAAATATATATATATAAAAGAAATAAGTAATTTAATTTGTCAAATATATATATAATAAATAAATAAAATTGTCAAATATATATATATATAAAAAAAGAAATAAGTAATTTGTTAAATATATATATAATAAATAAATAAAATTGTCAAATATATATATATATAAAAGAAATAAGTAATTTGTTAAATATATAGATATAAGTATGTTATTAAAATCATTATTTTTAAAAAGTGAAATGTTTTTGAAATTCTAATCATAATTTTGATTTTAATATTCTGAAAGATGGTTTTGATATAAATTTAGCTTTTAAACTATGTAGCATTTTGATCATAAAACATGGTGAATATTTATAATACATTGTTAAAAATATATAGAGAGAGAGAGAGTTAAAATCATTATTTTTAATGGGTGAAATGTTTTTGAAATTCTAATCATGGTTTTGATTTCAATGTCTTTTGAAAGATGATTTTGATCTAAATTTAGCTTATAAAATGGTAATAATTACAAAACTGTGATTTTATCAATTCAATGGTTTTTGAATTTACGAGATTGACAAAATTATAGTTCTTTGAATTTACCAAATTGGAAAAATTGTAGTTTAGTTGAGCGTCATGGTTCAAAGCTTGTTTAGCTTCGACTTTTAAGTAAAACGTTACATGTATAATGTTCACACACTAAAACATTAGCATCTCAAGTTTTATAGTCACTTTTTAATCCCAAAAGTACATGACCCATTTTACCTTCTTTGACTATCTACTTGAAGTTTTATAGCACCCCCCCTTTTGAGCCAAAATGAACTTAACCCTTGCACGCCCAACGCAACACAGCGTGTAGGGTTGGTCATGCAAAGAATATAACACATACCCAACAATCTCTCACTTGTTGTTTTCGTTGCATACATGGGGTCACATGATCACATAGTCAACAATACAGGGCAACAATGCCCATTATTTCTCTACACCAAGTGAACTTCTTTGTGCTCGCAAACTTTGTCAATGAATCTACAACATTCTTCAAAGTGTACACCTTCATGTCTTCAACCATGTCTCTCACAAAATGATATTGAACATCGATATGCTTTGTCTTTGAATGATAAGTCGGGTTCTTTGCTAAGAAGATTGCATTATGACTGTCACAATCTATCCTTATATCTTGTTGTACCAACCCAATACTTAATCAACACAACCTTTGTAACCATATTGTTTCCTTTCTTACATGAGTGGTTGTCATGTGTTCAACTTCTATAGTTGAGAGTGCCACTATAGATTGTCTTTTGCTCATCCAACTTATTGCTCCTCCAAACGGGTTAAACACATACCCACTTATATTTTGCAATCTAGATCTCCAACCCAGTTTGCATCAGCAAATCCATGTATGTCCAACACTTTGTCAAATCCTAGTCTTCCTTGGTAGCACAATCCATAACTAGTAGTAATACACAAATACCTAAAAATCATCTTTATTGATGTCCAATGATCCTTCACTGGTTTTGACACATACCTGCTCAAAACTCCCACTACATGTGCAATGTCTAGTCTACTAAAAACGATTGTATACATCAAACTGCCAACTACATTAGCATATGGAACACAGGACATGTCATCTTCATCTTCTTGTGTCTTGGGACACTAATCTACAGATAACTTTACACCCACGGGAATAGAAACCCTGACCGGTTTACATTCCTGCATATTAAACCTTCACAACATTGTCTCGACATATTTCCTCTGATTTAACCAAAGTTTCATGTTTGCCTGGTCTATTTTAATTTCCATGCCCAAAATTAAATTCATAGCACCAAGATCCTTCATGTCAAATTTAAAGGACAATTGAGTTTTCACATCTTGGATAATCTCCTTTTCATTTCCTATCATCCACATACAAGACCAGATAAATAAGATGATCGTCGATTAATTTGAAATACACACAATGATCAACTTTGCTCCTTATGAAGCCAAGTCCCAACATATAAGTATCAAATATTTTATACCACGTCCTTGGTGATTGCTTTAACCCATGGAGAGACTTTTTCAACCTGCATATCAGCTCCTTCTTTCCCCTCACTACAAAGCCTTCTAGTTGCTTCATGTAGATTTCTTCTTCCATATCTCCATGTAGGAATGTTGTTTTCACATCCGTATGTTCTTCTTCAAAATCTAAAGCAACAACAACATATACAAGAAATCTAATTGAAGTTCACTTGGCAATAGGATAAAAAATTTCAGCAAAGTTAATTCCATCTACCTAGGAATCACTTTTTGCTACTAGTCGAGCTTTATATTTCTCTACTTTTCCTTCTACATTCAACTTCTTCTTAAACACTCATTTGTTGCCAATGGGCTTTCTTCCAGTTGGCAACTCCATTAGATCCCAAGCCTTGTTCTTGTCCAATGTTATCATTTCTTCCACCATGGTCTTTTTCCAAAGTTTTCCATCCTCTAAATCCACTGCCTCCCTAATAGTTAAAGGATCATCATCAGTAATAAACAAAGCAAAATTTGAACGGAAATCAGGTGGATTATACCTTTCTGGTTGTCTTCTTTCTCAAACTGATCTTCTCAATACTGAAGTATGAGGCTCTTCTTCTTCTGGTTGATGTTCTTTTGTAGAGTTTGATTCATTATCCTTCAATTCAAACTTTACTTTCTCTGGTTCTTCTTCCCTTGGTAGGACTTCCTATTTGACGACATCTTTGGTTTCTCTAAATATCACATCTCAGTTATACACTACCTTCTTTGTTTCTAGGTTCCAAAGCTTATAACCTTTCAAACCATCTTTATAACCAATAAAGATACATTTTCAACCTTATTATCTATCTTACTCATGTTTTCCTTTGGAACGTGAACATAAGCATCATGACCAAATACCCTGAGATGTGTAAGAGAAGGTTTCTTACCAGTGCATACCTTGTGTGGATTCTTGTCATCCACTACTAATGAGGGTGATTGATTGACTGGGTAACATGCAATACCCACTGCCTTTGCCCATAATTCCTATCCTAACCCAACACCACTGAGCATGGACCTTGCTTTTTCCATCAACATCTTGTTGATATTTTCTGCAACTCCATTTTGTTGAGGTATGTATGGAGTAGACTTTTGCCTTGCTATACCACACTTCTTACAGAGTTATTTGAATTCATTTTCGCATAATTCTCCACCATTATCTGTCCTCAACACCTTAATTCTCTTCTTTGTCTGATTCTCCACAAGAGCCTTAAACTCTTTGAATTTGTCAAAGACTTCAGATTTCTTCCCGAGCAAATAAATCCATGTATTCCTAGAGAATTCATCTATAAATGAGACACAGTACACAAATTTTCCCAAGGATGGAACCGACACGGGTCCAAACACATCATTGTGCACCAACTGTAAAATCCCCTCTGCTTTGTAGCTCCAAAGGAGAATCTTACATGATTCTACTTCCCATATAAACAATGTCCATAGAAATCAAAATCCAAAGAGAAATTCACCATACCTTCAACCATATCCTTACTATGTAGTACTTGAAGGCCCTTCTCTCTGTTATGCCCCAGTCTTTGATGCCATAACATAGTCTTTTTCTCCATAGACTGTAGGGTTTTTTTCTTCTTCATATCCAATCTCAAGAACAACGGAATTGTTGCACCCATCACTAATAGTGCTTCCAAACAACTTATATAGAGTTCCAACCCGAACTCCCTTGAGGAACGCCATTGCTCCTTGAACCATCCTGCAAGTTTCCTTCTCAAACGCTGTTTTTACCCCTACATCGTCCATTTTGCTTACAGAAATCAAATTTTTGGCCAATCCTGGGATGTGCAGAACACCAAGTAGAGTTCTAATCCTTCCATTCATGAGATTCAACTTGAATTCTCCTAGTCCTGTGATTTTGGTTGTTGAGTCATCACCCAGGAAAACATCACCTCCATCATACCTTTCATATTCGCAGAACCACTCCCTGTGAGGAGTCATATGAAAGGATGCACCTGATTCGACCAACCATGACTCATGATTTGCTTGTGTGCTTGAAGAACCCAAGTAGACATCCCCACCTTTGTCTATGAAGGTTTTTTTTTTTTTTTTTTTCTATAGAAGGAGCATCATCAGATCCCTTCCCTCTCTCAACACTTTTGGATCTACGTTGTTTCTTGTAGTGCCCTTTTTTTCCACATCTTCCGCATACCTTTTCAAATTTGTTGGGAGACTTAGAACTTCCACCTGAGGACTTATATCTATTTTTTTCATGGGAGCATCCTCTTACAAATAAGGCATATATGTTGTGTCCTTCCATGTTTTTCCATCTCATCTCCTCCGACAACAAGGATGAGACCACATCATCAAAGCTTAAAGTAGTTGCATTACTACCTATGGCCACAACTAGACTATCCCACGAGTTTGGTAAAGAGCGCAATAAATTGAGACACTTATCTACATCAGAAATCTTGATATCAATAGATAATAGTTGACTCACCACAATATTGAAGGCGTTTAGATGCTCTGTCACCAAGTCTCCATCTTTCATTCTCATGTTGTACAACTTCTTCTGTAGGAACAATTTGTTTACTAGTGACTTGGACTGATACAAAGCCCCTAACTTATCCCACAATGCCTTGGCAATAACTTCCCTCGACACATTCACTAATATTGAATCTAAGAGACACAACCAGATTATGCTCTGCTCCTTTCGATCCAACTTTACCCAGTCTTCCATTGACATTCTTATAGGTGCAGTACCTGGATCCACATCGATCCGTTGATCTTTTTCCACCAACAGATCTTCCATCTTGAGCTTCCACAACTCAAAATTTTTCCCACTAAATATATCGATCTCTATTTTTGAACTGCTCGCCATTTCTTTTCACCACAAGAATCAATACCGCAGAGCTCCAATTGCAACAAGGTTTACCGCGGATCTGAGCCAAACTCCTGACCACAAAGGTGTCCCCCTGAAGAGAATAATTGTTATGATACCAAATGTAGATTTTAACCTTGTACAAATAATCACTACAAATAGATTCTTAATAAAAACAGAAAAGATACAATGGCACACACACACACATTACATAGAGATTTTACCTTAGAAACCCAAACTGGGAAAAACAACAACTTGTTTAGAGCCGCACCTCTAATTCTTTATTCATCATCCCCTTCATTGTTTACAATATATATATATATATATATATATATATATATATGATCTCGTAGCATCCAAAACCCCTAATCCAATCATCCAAATTAGTCAACAACCCTAATTCCCTGATCAGAATTAAAAAACCATCAGCGAAAACCACTTGCCGAAAAACTACTTAGAACGAACGCAAAAAACAACCAATTTTTTTTTCCAAGGGCTCCGCCCCCAAACCCTCGTGCACCCCTGATGCAACGTAGCACGTGGGGTTAGTTGTGCAAAGAGTATAACACATACCCAACAATTTTGTAAGCTTTTACAAGTAAACGGAGAAATTAAATTATCATGTTGATGTTTGGAATTTAGAGTTGCACATGTGCCAAAAGTATTTTGATCTTTTTGTGTATGTGCGTTAAGAGTATTTTGATATTTTTTGTGTATGTGTGTTAAGATTATTTTGATGTCTTCATTTATGTGTAGATATATTTAAGTGTTTTTGTTCAAGGGCTCAGGGTTATAGGTGAGATGGTTCACATAGCTTCCTCCAATGCTTTGGATCTCTGGGATGTTATAAGTTCAAGATCAAAGTGTGTTGAACCAGTTATAAATGGCCAATGACATTGATGTTTCTCAGTCTCAATGAAAGGTACAGCCCCGACAGTGAGCCTACCACTTTGATATTCCTGGGTGGGTCATAAAGGATTAGTCCCAATGCCCAATGGCATATTGGATACCTCATCATCTCTATTAATGTTGAGATGGTGCTTCGTAAAACATTGATTGAGCACGAATTCTTTGGGTTCAAGGTTTCTCTAGAAATAAAATCAATTGCTTGTCTCTACAAATACAATCACAGTGAGATATTTGTCTTCATATTTGGGTTATTTATCCATTTCCAAATATGATCGCATTTCCAAATTCATTATGCACTTTGTGTTTTATTTGAATGTGCTAAAACATGCACTTTTTTTTTTTTAATTATGCACACACAACACTCTAAATGAAAACCTCTTGTGTATAATAAACTTCAAAGGTTGATATATACAAGACTTTAATAATGTATTCAAGCTCCATTATGACAACACTAAATCTCTGCCCATTCACACAATTAATGACAATATCATAGCACATGCTCTAGAGACACTAACATGCATGCATTTGGAAGTGAATGGCTTGCACTCTATTTATTTAATTGCCAACAATTAAAACCATGTACCTACAATTATATGTGTGTTTTATGTGGTAGTCAACAATGATGTAGATAAACTAGAATGCCCAATCAAATGAACTAACAACTAGAGTGCTCAATCAATTAATGAAGCATACATTGTAATTGATTGTGTTTATAGGCAATTGACAGTTGCTTGATTGGGTAAAGAGTGAGTTGTGGGTGAAAGCCAAAGGCCAATATCATGTTGTAATGGTAAGCCATGGTTCCAATACTTGGGATCATTGTTTCTTTCACACTTCCTCGACCCAAGCAAAATCAATACTTATCATACTAGTTAATTAACCAATGATCAATAAAATGAAAAGTTCAAGTTGTTGGAATCAAGATACACTAAGCCGACGATTCATCTCTAGCTATAGAAAATGATTACATTACCCAAACCATTTGACCATTCAACATTATTCCAATCAACATTGTGCACAACTATAAAATGGATTATAGATGGGAATAACCAGAACATGAGCACACAACGACTACACAACCACAAAGAATTTAAATGAATTGTAGAAACAAAGCTTTTACCTTGGAAACCCAAATGGGAAAACTAGATTTGATGGGGATTTTATTCTTTCTTGGGAAATGGTGACAATGGTGAGTTACCCACTCTCAATTGAGATTATGATTCGTTATTATTCGTTGGTAAAATCGTAGTTGGTTTTGGCTCATAGACAACCTTTAATCTTCAAACAGGCTCATTCTTCTTAGTCATGTATGCTCTACTACTACCCTACTACTTTATTTCCTTTCAAGCTCTCTCCTTAATTAAATACCCTTCTTCTTCATAGCCTTCATATTTAATGGGTTTCCTTGGAAGGCCAATCATCACAATGGTTCATTTCATCTTCCAAGATTTTTTTGGACTATTCACACAACCTTGGAAACCAATTAAATGTTTTACATAGTTTTACAAGATAGATTTTAATTAGGATAAAAGTCGAATCAACTAGAGAGAGATCTTTAAGAGGAATGAATTGCAAGGAGATTGGACTTTGAGCCATCTCACTATAACCAAGTGTTGACCCCTCAAAGACACCCCAAATTTTACTTAAAACTTGGGGACCCACTTTTATTTGATAAGACTTCTTTGGTTTGTTGTGACTCAGTCTTTATTTTCCTCCTTAGGTCAAACTACTTTTATTTACATTATTGATTTAATATTGGTCTTTCATTTTTAAAGTGTTTGAACTAATGTATCGATTTATTAATCGGGCCTAACCTTTTTGTTCATTTTTGTTATCTTCCTTGATCTGAAAATCATATATGATCTATCAATCGATCCACTTAACATGAAAGTTTTCTCCTTACTCCATCAATTTTTGAAGTAGGCACGATTTATGAATTGGAGCTATATTTCTTACCATGGTCTTCTTTCTTGATTTCAAAGTCAAACCAATCTCATTATTGGGCTATCCTTCAAGTCATTGTAATATGTTTACCCACTGATTATTAAGTCAAGTCCAATATATTGATTGAGCCTCTCCATATCATCACCTTTCGAACCAATACTTGATTCACATAATGGGACCAATTTTTTGTGATAATGAAAATCTACGTTCCACAGTTAAATTTTAACCCAATCGAAGCTAGTGGATCTGATTCTTAGAATCAAACTATGCTTTTAGGCCTCGTTCATTCCTAATGCATCAATCATCCCCCTATTTCAAAATTGAGACTTCCCTTTGCTATCATATTGGAGGAGTGACGTCGACTTCTATATTAATCTCAATCATCAAATCAAGCCTCCATGTGATTTGTAAACTGCCATGTATATTCCACTTGACAGTTCGTCACAATAGATCTAATAAAATACTTAAATCTAAACTATGAAGGTTACTTTCCTTTAGATCTCATATTATTTAATTACTGGTTTTCAGCTTAAAATATATGAAATAGCTAAAATGAAAAAAATAGAGAACATAAACAAATACTCACACACCATACACAAATAAATGCAATATATAACCTGGGAAATCCAATATGGGAGAAAACCCAGCTAGAAGGCGAGGTCACTCTACTATGTTTTCTTCAAATGAAAGTACAAAGAAAGAGGCACTCTTTATGGAGTTGCCTTTGATACTATGGCTCGTGTGACTGCTACAAAACCTCTCCTCCTTTGTTATGCTCTCAAAATACCACTCCTTGGTGCTCTACTCAACTATGGAACAAATACAATGCTAAAGAATGGAACCCCTTCTCCTCCCAGCGGCTCAGTATTTAACATCACCTAGTAGCCATCTAGGGGTAGGGCTTTGACTTCCTCAACCCTCCAATGTGTTAAGGTTTTGGACTTTTTAGAACCTTCTTGAAATTTCATACATGGCTAGCCCCATATACATGAGTAATGGGGGTTGACGTGGCATCCACTCTTACCATGGTGGTCAACATGACAGGTCAACTTGCGAGGGGCGTAACTTTTGCATACAAGTTCTGTTAACGCAATGTTTGCACCATTGGAAAGGTCTCATTGTGTAGAATAGCGTCAAGGGGTCTAAGATAAATATAAGAAAGTTTTGGCACCACAAAAATGCCATTTGATGCCTCAAAATGGCTTAAGAAGCTTTTGGACCCCAATTTTCCAAACTAGGACCTACCCCATTAAAATGACCCTACAAGTTGATTCTTCCACTTATTTCCACTCATAAAATATTAAGATAAATGAAAAATAATATAATGATAAAATATGGATCATACCTCCCCATTTAGGGAGGCTTTTGGTCCCCAAAATATTTACTGAATGAGGTGAGGAAATTTTTCCTCTACCTTCTCACTAGAGTACCACTTTGCTTTGCTTGGAAGTTGTCCTTTCATCTGAATCTACCAAAGGTCATGCTGCCCTTGTCTTGTAGTTCTGGACCGCTTCTACAAAATTGTGTCCTTTGCCAACTCTGCCTAAGAATCTGATGCTAAGTCCTCTATGGAAGGTAGGACCTACTCCTCCTCTTGATCCAACATGGAAGGCTCATAGAGCTTGAGATTATCCACTTTCACTACTGAGTAAATTCGCATGTATGGGGGTAGACCGAGTCTACAGGCGTTATCTCCCACCTTCTTTGATATATTGAAAGGTCCATACAACAGAGCCTTAATCTTCTTACCAGGACCTTATAGTCTTTTCTTGTTCGATTGTAACCAAACTCTGTCTCCCACTTTGAATGACTTCTCGATTATATGTTGATCATGTATTGCCTTGTAACCAAACTTTGTCTCCCACTTTGAATGACTTCTTGATTCTATGTTGATCATGTATTGCCTTGTACTTTTCCTATGACTTCTTCAATGTCTCTTATACTGGCAAATGGATTTTCCTAATTTTCTCAAAAAATGTTTATGCTCTCAATGCATCTCCTATGAGGTCCTCCCTCATTCCTCCTTGTTGTCCATATACAACATTCAAGGATGAAGATGGAAAATATCCAAAGCAAGTTTCAAAAGGTGACTTACTAGTAGAAGTGTGGACTGCTCCATTATAAGAGTGGTGTATGTAGATCAGATTTGCATCCCAGGTCTTCAAATGCTTTTAATTGTAACCCCTCAAAAGTTGCACCAAAGTCCCATTGACTACTTTTTTCTACCCATCTGTCTGTGGATGGAATGTTGTAGATCTCTTCAACTCAGTGTCCATCTTCCCCCACATTGTAGTCCAAATGTATTGACAAATATGGTATCCCTATCTGAGATTATGCTCCTTAGTATCCCAAAGTTCAACCAAACCGGTTCAAAGAACATGTTTATTGCTTCTTGTAATATCCTAGATCTGACTAGTCTAGGAAATGTTGCTAATATGATGTGTCTATTGTCTGATCTGAAACACTAGGGGTTTCTGTATGCATTTTATATGTGTATGTAGGTAATTAATTGTTTATTGCATATAAATGAGCATACAGATAGTAAATGAGACAAAAGACTGTAAACCATATATTATGATATCTCTGCAGAGTGCAATGTTAAATGCAACTTAATAAAATAAATCACTCGGCTACATCAATGGCAAAAGGATCTTAGCCAAAATACAATAAGCAAACTAAAACAATAATACTCGATACTAGAAGAATGTTGTGGGATCAATGTATGAGATGTAATATCTATTGTGAGCTATGACAACTCATACGACAACTGCTGCAAGACTGGAAAGTTCGCCCTGGTGGCTAGTCCTCTCGGATTGCCTAGAAACTATCCCAACCGGTGCGCCTTTCTCTCCCTCTCAATTCTGGTGACTGATCTAATGAAAATCGACCCTCTGTTGATATATCTAGACTCCGTATGGATCCCCCTAGGGAAATGTGCCCCCTCTGTTGCTGGAAATTGCGCCCTAGTGATTCCCCTGTCGGAATCGGCTAATAAGGGTCTCAAATTGAGCGCCTTAGGCTATTGGGAAATGGATCGGAAGGATTTACCTGGATCTGATATGATGATCACTCAGGAACCTCAAATCTTTCCTCCTCAACTGTCGCACCCTCAACGGCTAGAAAATGCACCCCAGATGATTTCTTTGTCAGAATTTGATGAGAAGGCAATAGATGCACCTTGCCTTACTCTCAACTGGGTCAGAAGGAAATCTTTGGACTCTCCCTGGATGGGACAATTCAACTCACTAAACCTCCTTAGAAGTTGCACCCTCACCCTGAACAAGTGTGCCCTTGCTGCTGGAACTTGTGTAACCGTTGTTGAAGACTGCCCTTGCTGCTAGAACTTGTGTAACTGTTGCTGAAGACCTGTGTGATGTCCCCGGTGACTAGGGTGTGTCTCTCAACACCGAAATCAGTCATTGGTGTATTCCTCCTGGAATCCATTGAGCTATCTCTCTTGAGATATGCCTCTCTCCTCAATGACAAGTCGAAATCTGCATAATGGTGAATTAGGTTGCTTTACCCTTCCTTTATAGCTTCCCGATACCCTAATTCGTTGTTGACCTATTTTTAGCTTATCTGTTCTATTTTTTAGCTCACTTTGACTTAAAAGCACTTTTGAATTATAACACCCTCGGCTGAAGTGATCTCTAGTAACCATGTTTACCCCTGCATGGCCCTGGCTATAGTCCGACGGGGTTGTTTAGACCACTAATCCTCCTCTCTGTAGCTCTTATTTGGAAAGGGACATTACACTTCTTGTCCTTTTATGGTCTTTTTACAAGGAACAAGAATGCACCTCTTGTTGAACATATCAACTATCAAAAATAGATAGTCGTGTACCTTCATAGTTGTTAGTAAACCTCCCACAAAATCCATGGAAATTCTTTCCCAAGGTCGAGTGGGTACAGGTAAGGGATGGTATAAACCTTGCTTCCTGTTATTGGGCTTGTTGGTACAACAAAGTATACATCCTCTAATATATTGTGCTACATCTTCTTGCATTTTGGGTCAATACACATACCTCTATAAGTTGGTAATTGTTTTCCCAACACCAAAACGTCTTGCAACCTTAGAGGTGCGAGCCTCTTTGATAAGTTGCAATAGTTCACCTTTAGGGACACATAGCTTTTCAAGCTTGTAGAGTAACCCATTCTCAAAATGATAGTAATCTTTCTCATCACCTTCTTCTATATGAATTTGGCCATGTACCTGTTGAAACACCTCCTCAAAGTCGTCATCTTCTGTGTATGCCTCTTTGTATGCATCATGGGTAAAAGGCTCCATGTACATCAGAGTTCCCTAAGCTGTAATACTGGATGTGGGTGGCCTTGAAAGCATGTTTTCCAACCTGTTTGTGCTTCCCTTCTTATACTCAATGACTATATGAAATTGTTGTAAAAATCCCATCCACTTGTAATGTCTTGTTTGTTGTAGCTTACTCTAGGCATGCAAATATTGTAGCAGTTGGTGATCTATGTGGATGATGATCTCCTTGCCCATCAAGTAGTTCTTCCACTTCTAGACAACTTGAACCAGAGCATAAAGTTCCTTGTAAAAGCTAGGGTAGTTGAGAACTACATGAAATATTTCAGAATGATAGCATACATGCCTTCTTCCTTACATCAAAACTACTCACATGGCATACCCACTTGCATGTGTATCCACTACGAAAGGATTTTGCAAGTTTGGTAATGAGAGAATTGGTGCTTGACTAATCTTTCTTTTTAGCTCATCGAAAGCCTTCTAATGATTCTTCCCCCATTAGAAACTCTTACCACCCGTTGTTATGGTGTGGAGTGGTGCAACTACTGCTGAAAATGAAGCTATGAACTTCTACAAGTATTGTGTTGCCCCAACAAAACTCCTAACTTTAGTGACATTTGTAAGAACTGGACATTTCATGATGGCCTCCATCTTTGTGAGATCTATCTTGAGCTCCCCTTTACTGATCACATACCCCAAATGCACCAAAGAATGATGAGTAAATGCACATTTCTTAAGGTTTGTGAGTAGTCGGTGCTTCTTCGAAGTCTCTAACACCCGCATGAGATGTGAGATGTACTCCTCTTAGGCAAAACTATAAACCAATATATCATCCAAATAGACTATACCAAATGAATCTAGATATGGGCGTAATACAACATTCATCAGTTTCATAAATGTAGTTGGTGCATTTCATAAATCAAATGGAATGATCAACCATTCATACAAACTTTGCCTTGTCTCGAATGCAGTCTTCCAAGTGTCTTCTTCCTTGACTTTTTCCTCGTGGTATCCAAATTTGAGATCCAATTTGGTGAAATATTTTGCATGTTGCAACTGATCTAACAGATCATCGATCCTGGGCAAAGGGTACTGATACTTTTAAGTACCAAAGATCTGCAAATATAATCACCACACAAGATCTATAAAACAATATAGAAAATCTCCTTTATTATTATAGGGTAGGGAAACACCATATAATAGGTCCTTTTAAGAAAGGGATCCATTCATGTTCACTTTCTTCTTTGAAGAGGAAACCTCCTAATGATCTACGCTCCAAATACAATACTTCTCAACATGCCCATTACATTGTTCATACCCCCTTTAAATAATAATACCTACCACCTATGAACTCTCTAGAGGAGGAACCTTCTAGTAAGCCCTCTTACATTTATTATGTTCACATTATGCTTTATTTAATAATTATAGTGGCCTCCACACATAACAATACCTCTCTACTATTATTCCCCTTGGGTATCTCCCTAGGTGCCCCATATTATTCCCCTAGCTACACTACATTCCATCCCCCTTATGAAAGTGTTGTCTTCAACGCTTGTTATGAGAAAGTACAACCATGTACCAGGGTCCCATGGATAAGTGTGGACCATAATGTTGAAGTAGGCCGAAGAACCAGGGTCCCATGTAGAAGTGCTAGCCAGCATGTTGAAGTATATTGGAGAACTAGGGTCCCATGTAGAAGTACTAGCCAGCATGTTGAAGTAGTCCAACTGCCACTATAAACCTGGGTCCCGTGTCCAATTGCTCATGTGAACTTCATGCTAAAGATATTGGAACTCAATAGCCAATTGAAAATGATGGTCCAAAGATCAACATTGGTCATGTGGATACAAATATGTAGATCGGGACAAAAAATCATCCACTAGTACTTGAGAATAAGAAGACTAAAGAAAAGTATGCACATAAAGCTCTAGTCTACTCTCCATGGTTGTCCTCCTAGAAATGAAAACTATCCATATACCAATCATCACATTCGGCCTCCCAATAAGACCAAGCATATGTTTCTTGATTATATTTTGTCATGACGTAATGGATGATGATCTCCATGTTATATATCTCCTGATTTGCAAGTTGGATTCTTTAATATTTTTCCTTGAAACTTTGAACTCTTGAAATTTTGTCTTGATTGATTGAATCTCCCATCGGACTTCGTTGAGACACATGAGGAATTGAGAGAGAATATCCATTAGAAATACCACATACAATATATCAAAATAAATCTCTAAAAATCCTCTATCCAATGACATTAATCTGACAACAATCTAAGCACCATGTCAAAAGTTATGAGTTATGTAGTCTCTCGTGGTCATCATGAAAAACCCTAAAATTGTTGATTTTAAATCAACTATATCTTCACTTATGGAGCTCTGATTTAGACAATTTGCTTTCAAAATATATAATTTTGTGAGACAAACTCATATCTGCAATTCTCTTGGGTAAATTTTGCACCAATTGCTACATAAACCGACAAAATTGCGTGGGCCTCTACGCAAAAACCCTAAAAAATTGTTGATTTTAAATCAATGATATCCTGACCTCCCGAACTCCTATTTAGGCAATTTATTTATTTATTTATTTATTTTTATTTTTTTTTTTCTGAGAGGAACTCAGATTCACAACCATTTTCATTAAATTCTATACAAAAAGCGGAGTGTCGCAACCCTCATTTTCTTTGTCTTTTGAAACCCTCCAAAAAAATTGCCCCTTTTTCGTGGCCGAAGAAAGTGTTATGATACCACTTGTTAAATACCAAATATACGAAAATATAATCAACACATAATATCTAGAGAACAATATAGAAAATCTCTTTTATTATTATGAAAACCCTTAGGGTAGGGAAACACCATACAATAAATCCTTTTAAGGAAGGTATCCACTCATGTTCAGTTGCATCTTTGAGGGGGAAACCTACTAATGAGCTACACTCCAAATACAATACTTTTGAACATGCCCATTACATCACTCATACCCCTTTATATAATACTACCTACCACCTAAGAACATTCTAGAGGAGGAACCTTCTAGAAGCGAAACCTTCTAGTAAGCCCTCTTACATTTATTATGTTCACACTAGGCCTTATTTAATAATTATAGTGGCCTCCATACATAACAATAACTCTCTATTATTATTCCCCTTGGGTAGCACCCTTGGGTACCCCATATTATTCCCCTAGCCACACTACATATTTTTTAGTGAATTTTTTTCAATGCTTTGTAGTCGATACACATTTGTCAAGTCCCATCCTTCTTTGGTACAATTGTGATAAGTGACCCACAAGGTGAGGTGCTTGGTCAAATCACACCCTGCTCCAACAACTACTGCCTTTACTCTTATTGACTCATCCTCAATATGATTTTCTCTTAATAAAAGTAAAAAATATTTCTTATTGGAACTAATCAACTTCTTAACTTGGTTTGCACTTACCAATGAAATCTTTGACGTTGATGATGTAGGAATTCCCATCCTTGATTAGTCGGTATTGGTTGTCTCTTCGCATGAAGGTTGCATCCCTCATATACATGTAGGGGATTCCAAACACTACTCCACATATTTTAAGGGGTACTACATCCTATTCCACTTCATCAATAAAATCAACACTTACAACAAATTTTAATCTTACATTGTTTTGTTACCTTGATCTTTGCATCCTTGTTTACCCATCCCAATAGATATGGGATAGGATGATCGCGAACCTAAAATCCAAGCTTGTTGACCAGATCTATTGCTATGAGATTAACCTTCAACTAGAGTCAAACATAACATCTATCTTGGTCTTCTTGACCTTAATCTTGATGCGGAAGAGTTTGGTCATCTCCTTCTCTTCCGAGTGATGAAGGCCACTTAGATTCACCTCCTTCTGCACTGATATACAGAAAATATTTTCATCCACACCGGAGATACTTTCAACTTGATTGCTTGAATCCGTGGCTATAAAATTCTTTTTCTTTGCATCCTTCTTGTGGTTCTTCGAGTTCAACTATGGGCGTAGTTTCCAACACTTTTCCTTAGCATGCCCATCAATATTGCAATGGTTACAATGGTTGATAGGATCCTTGCATTGATATCCAATTGATATCATATTCTTATCCTTTCCCCCATTCCACTTCTTATTCCCCTCCTTGTAAGCTTCTTGGTGCTCTATCTACTTGGAACTGCTTGGCTACCCTTTCTTGTGGCCTATGTTTTCTAAAGATTGTTCCTGTACACATGCCTAATTGATCCAGGTGGATATAGGAATGCTAAAAAATTCGATCATCTCAAATGAAAATTAAAATGACTCCATTGTGTAGAGCTCGACGAGAGCTTTCCAACACAATTTGAACGGCCTCAAACAGACGTCGTATGAAGAAGTTATGATGTTTTGAAGATTTTGACCAACATACAAAAATTCAAATAGGGTAGGACACGTGACATCACCACAGTATGCCGCGTGGTAGTACAAATAGGTACTATCAAATGACGTGGTAGCATCATAGATGAACACACGACATCATCATAGGCCGACACATGGCAGGTATGGTGCTAACATGTCATAGTATGGACAGACACGTTGCAAGTGATTGGTGGCAGTATGGAAGGATGACATGGCAAATGACAGGTGGCAGCTGACACAAGAAATTTGGTTATGCATTGATGTGGCACTGATTGTAGAATAGGAAATAGGTGGGCCAGTAAGAGTGTAACACATGGACCAATGGGATGGTGCCACATGACACTACGAAATTTCCCAATATGGCCTTATCCCAAAAATTGTTGGGTTGAAGGGAATTGAACCCAAGACCTCCGACAAATAGTCCAACGGTCTAGCCAATCCTTCTAACCACACAATTGAATATTCCAACAAGAATTTATATATTTAAGTTTATATTAATTATATATTCGAAAATGGGCGTCGGTTAGGGTCGACCCCACGACCTCCGGACCGACCCTAATGACTTAACACCAAATGCGTCGACCATTATGCCACATATGCATGTTGGTTAAAACCACCACAAAATGTTTATGTAATATTGGATAAATGTTTCCAAAGCATATAGGGAGTCGGGTGGGGTTCGACCCCCTAACCTAGCCTATATAAATCAACACATAGCCTTTTCACGAGACATATAGTTTTGTGTGCCAAGTTGGAGTGGGTGCATTGGAAATTGTGCCAAAGTGTTATTCCAAGCTTACGAGGTCTAAATCCAAGTGAGGTGAAGTCACACTTGAAAACTTCAACTTGGAAATTCAAAGACAATTTTAAAAACAAGGAATGGCGTTCGAAGAAGGAGAAGATCCTAGAATGAGCTTCAAGGCTATGGCAAAGGCATTTCTTAAGATGAAGGCAATGATGGAAGAACTGATCTATAAGGTTCAAGGAGGAGTCGAAAAATTGGTAAAAGTCGGAGGAGAAGGATGAGGTGAAAAACCTCTAGATCCCCCTTCATCCCCATCATCATCTTCTTCTGATGAAAGTGAACATTCTTCTCATAAGAAGAAGCCTTTTAAGAAGTCTTCTCATTCTCATGATTTGTCTTTATTAAAGTTAGATGTAAAATTTGATTTCTCGATTTAATGGGGAACGAAACAATAGTTCACACAAACCATCAACCATTACAGTATTTGAAATCACAAACCAAGCTACAACAATCATGACATTTTAGGTGGATGTGTTTCTTACAACAATTTCATTTGGTAATTAAGTATAAGAAGGGCATTCATAACAAGGTTACATGTATGTTATAAAGTCCAATAGTCAATGCATCTACAATACTAAAGCACGATTCTTTAGCTCATGAAAGTTTTGTTGAACAATATGCTAGAGATAATGATTTTAAAGATGTATATGAAGCACTAACTCATGGAAATCTACATGAAGAATTGGATTATCATGTGCATGATAATTTATTATATCATCTTGGAAAGCTTTGTACACCGAGGGATGAAAGAGAAATTGTCATCAGGGAAGCCCATACATCTCTTATTTCTGGTCACTTTGGGGTAGGAAAGACAATAACACGGTTGCAAAAATATTGTTATGGGCCTCAAATGAATGAAACAGTTTCCAAGTATGTAAAATGGTGTGTTTTGTGTACCACAAGTAAGCCTAGCAACAAAAAGTTGGGGTTATATAGACCACTTATGGTACCTTCGCAACCATGGGAAAGTGTGTCCATGGATTTTGTAGGGGGTTTGCCGATGTCCAAAACAAGTCATGATTACTTATATGTCGTAGTGGATAGGTTCAGTAAGATGTGTATCTTAATGCCTTGCAAGAAGCAAGTCACAACTAAACAAACAACACGATTGTTCTTTGCTAATGTTTGAGTTCATTTTGGGTTGCCTACATCTATAGTATCTAATTGAGACTCTCGGTTATTGGGGAAGTTTTGGTCTAGTTTGTGGGAGTTAATGGACACTAAATTAAAAAAGAGCATTGCATTTCATCCATAGACAGATAGCCAGATAGAGGTGGTGAACAAGACAATGGTACATTTGCTATGAGGGTATTGCAATAAACATCCTAAGTTATGGGATGAATAGTTGCACTATGTACAACATGCCTATAATCGTGCCATGCATTCTTCTACTCAGAGATCCACTTTTGAGGTATGTCTGGGATACTTTCCTAAATCACCTATGGATTTTTCTTTCATAGAAGCGAGCAAAGAGGATGGACAAGATGATGCCGACAAAGCTAAGTGGTTCATTCAAAGGATCCAACAGGTACATAAGGCAATACATGAACAAATGCAGAAGAGCCAAGCCAAGTACAAGGTGAGGAATGACAAGCATCGGTTCGATCATCAATTCCAAGTTGGTGATCAAGTATGGTACATATCAGGAAGGACAGAATGAAGGGTAAAGGTAAAAATCTCAAACCAATCCAGTATGGTCCATTTGAAATTTTGGAGAAGATTGGTACTAATCCTTTCGTCTTGATCTGCCATCTTATATGCAAATGTATTCAGTGGTGAATCTTGAGAATTTGAAACTTTATGAGCCTCCTATGATTATGGATAAAGATGAAGGTGTTCAGGTTTTGAACGTTGATGATTTTGCTCCTGAGTATCTAGATAAGCTACAAGAAGATGTTATCCTTGACAAAAGAATCAGGACTTCACAATGGGGTGATGTGGAGTATCTTCGAGTTGGTATTAAAGGGGTAAAACAAAGAAAGCAAGATGGATCGAGATCGGGAAAGTGAGGGAGCTTTATCCTCACTTATTTTATAAGTAATCCAAACTTTTGGTGATCCAAAAGGCTTCAAATGGGGAGAAATGATCCAGGTGGATCTAGGAATGCCAAAAAAATTATCGTCTCAAATGCAAATAAAAATGACTCCATTGTGTAGATCTCAAGGAGAGCTTTCCAATGCAATTTGAACGACCTCAAACATACATCGTATGAATATGTTATGATGTTATGAAGATTTTGACCAACATGCAAAAAGTAAAACAGGGAAAGACACATGGTATCCCCATAGGTTGCCACATGGAAATATAGATAGGCATGGTCAGATCACGTGGTAACATCATAGATGGACATGTGGTATCACCATAGGATGACACATGGCATCACTGAAAGGATGACACGTGGTAGTACAGATGACACACGCTAGATACAATGCTAATGTGGCACAATACAGACAGACACGTGGCAAGTGATAGGTGGTAGTATGGAAGAATGACATGGCAGGTGATAGGTGGTAGCGGACGCAGGCAGGTTGACTGTGTGATGATGTGGTATTGACTGTACAATACATGGACCAATAAGAGCATGACACGTGGACCAATGGGATGGTGCCATGTGGCACTATGGATTTTCCCAATATGGCCTTATCCAAAAATTTGTTGGGTCGACGGGAATCGAACCCAAGACCTCCGACAAATATTGCAATGGTCTAACCAATATGTCTAACCACACAATCGAATATTCCAACAAGCATTTATATATTTAAGTTGATATTAATTGTATATGCCAAAATGGGCGTCGGTCGGGGTTGACCCTGCAACCTTCGGATTGACCCCAACGATTTAACACCCAATGCACTGACCATTATGCCACATATGCCCGTTAGTTAAAACCACCACATAATGTTTAATTAAATTTGGATAAATGTGCCCCGAGCATATAGGGTGTTGGGTGGGGTTTGACCCCCTGACCTAGCCAATATAAACCAATGCTTAGCCTTTGTATGAGACATATAGTTTTGTGTGCCAAGTTGGAGTGGGTGCATTGGAAATTGTGCCAAAGGGTTATTGCATTGTTTTATGTGCCAAGGGTTCATGAGATTTTGAGCCTTGGGGATTCTTTAAGAAAAGTATAAAGTGTTTAAAGTCAAAATTTTCATTTTTCTGAGATGAAGTTGATTTTGACACTCATATCTAAGTTTGAGCAGAAAATAAGAAGGTAATTGTAAAAACATAAGTTGGAGCCATTATTGTTTGAAGCAATTGAGCATTAATAGAGCAGTCTCTGATTTGGAAGCGGACCCTGAGACGTAGCCCAAGATGGGTGAACTCCGTTATCAACTTGTGTAATGTGCTTTGTTCTTGTTGTTTCTATTTCACTCAATTTCTCGCAAGTTATTCATCATTAATGAGGTTTTGGATAAGCAAGTGAATTTATATGTTATTTTGCAAATACTCAAGATGACCTTAATGTTTCAAATCAGGTTGGATGTTAATGTATACTTAAGAAATAATTTAACATCAGATCACTCATCTACCGTCCTTGGATTGAAAAGCATCACTTACTTTTGTAGATGGCTATGTAGACCCCGCAGATACTTGAGGAGTACATTTGGGTTCTTATGAGAAGTACCTAGCATGATGACCATCTTTCTGAACTCGGTGGCACAGTCCTATACACTTTTCCCTTGCTTCTACCTGAAGTAGTACCATTGGATCCATTGGTCCTCCACATACCTGATATGGTAGAATTGGGACTTGAAGAGGGTTTTGAAGTCCTCCCACCTAGTTATTGGTGGATCACCTCCAACCTAAGTGTTTCCGTATGACTTTCCCAGTAGGTTAAGGCACGACCCTCTAACTTCAGTCTAGTAAATGATATATTTTGTTCTTCATCTATAAGGTGAACATTGAAATAAACTTCTAGTTGTTGCAACCAATTATTCAAATTGAATGCATCAATCTCACCTTGGTATGGCTTTATGTCCACTTTTGCTTCCATCTTGAATAAAGACTGTGAAGGGTTTATGGAATTGAAACTGGACTGCTCTCTCTCAAGTTCTTTCTATGACTCCTTTTATGAGTCTTTGTAATCCCCTAGTTTCTCGTCTAATCTGATCTCTGAGTTCAAGCCTCCAACTTCTTCGAATGGACCAAGCTTGCTTGCTATAGATACCATGAGGAGGAACATATTTTGAGATATGTTAGCGACTTTCTCTTCCAGTCTCGTAAATCTCTCATCTGTTGGATCTCAAGGGTGGTTATGAACATACTTGTAGTCCATGGCTAGGGCTATGAAACTTTCTTCTTAAACCAATTTTCGGATCCCTACAAATTTCCACAAATACCCAAAGAAAACTCACTCTTGTACCAATATGATTTATAAATTTTTATGGATATTCCATTGGACAGTTTATCACAACAAATCTACTAAAATACTGAAATCTTTACTGTGAAGGTTATTTTCCTTTAGATCTCAGATTCTTTAATTACTAGTTTTCTGCCTAAAATGTATGAAATAGCCGAAATGAGAAAAATAGAGAACATAATAAATACTCGCACACCATACATGGATAAACACAAGATATAACTTAGGATACCTAATATGGGAGAAAACCTAGCTAGAAGGTGACATCGCTCTGCTCTCTTTTCTTCAATTCCAAGTACAAATAAAGAGGCCCTCTTTGTGGAGTTGCCTTTGACATTGTGGCCTATATGGATGCTACATAATCTCTCCTTCATTGTTGTACTCTCAAAATACCACTCATAGGTGCACTGCTCAACTATGGAACAAATACAATGCTAAAGAATGGAACCCCTTCTCCTCCCAACGACTCGGTATTTAATATTGCCCAATAGCCATCTAGGGGTAGGGTTTTGACTTCCTCAAACCTCAATTGTGATAAGATTTTGGACCTTCTAGAATCTTCTTGAAATTCAATACGTGGCTAGCCCCATATGCATGAGTAATGGGGGTTGACATGGAATCCACTCATACCATGGTGGTCAACACAGTAGGTCGACTTATGGTAGGCATAACTTTTTCGTATGAAACTCTGATTGATGAATTTTTTGCACCGTTGGAAAGGTCTCAATGTGTAGAATAACGTTGAGGGGTATATTCCTAAGATGAGAAAATTTTGACCCTAAAAAATGTCTTTTGATGCCTCAAAATGGCTTCGGAAGGTTTCAAACCCCATTTTTGCAAACTAGGACATGCCATTAGAACGACCATGTGAGTTGATTCTTCCATTTTTTTTGAGTCTGAAAGCATCGAGATAGATGACAAATAATATAATGATCCAATCCAGATCACCATACTATTTTTGTTGTGTTGATTGAACTTTTTGAAATTTGTTATCCAATCATCATTTGAAGCAAGTTTATGATGCATGCAAAAGCCTATACCGTTGGTTGTTAAAGCTCATTAATGAGAATTGTCATCAAACCATGTGGGGACAACATCATGATTTGATTGCTTTCCCTTTCAAACTTCGTTTGCAAATTCAAATTTATTAAGTTGGGATTTCACATTTTGATCAAACTTGTCATTATTTGGCTTTAAAACAATATGAACTCCTTAGGTAAGTTGATGTTAAACTGTGAAACTAGAAGTGTAGCCAAATAAAGAGACACTTATTCCTATTATTTATGCTCAAGCTACCAAGGTGATAAGGAAGAGTTTTCTTTCTAGATTCCTAACTCGTTGGACACCTACATTCTCTAAGTATTCATTATGGGAACACTTGCCTCTTACTCCTGTAGTAATTCACGAATCTAAGTAAAAAATATTGCATGCATACTTAAATAAAACATTCAATCCCAATGTTTGACTCAATGCATTCAAATATTGTTTAATTTTGAGTTTGGGTAGCGAGATTCCTAGTCTATGGTCGAAAATTATGAATATGGTTTAATTTGGGAATTTTTCTTTATTTTCAAACATTCTTTTACCTGAACTTGAGAGAATGTCACTTGCCCTGATTTTGTTGCATGCACCTTTATTTAAAATGCCTTTTGTGATTGATTGTTGGATATGCATTCCATGAAGTATCTAATACCCTGAGTATTTTTTTGCTTAGCCCAATTCAAACCTTTAGTGTCATTCAAAGAGGCAACCTCTTGCATTCAAACTAGACTTAAGCCCTATTTTCAGTATTAAAGGATTGCGTTGAAATTATGGTTAACACTTCTCAACCTTCCAAAATATTTTCTTCATTTGAACTATTCAACCAAGATTTGAACTGTTTGTGGTTATGCTTTCAAGGTTAACCATTTTCATGTCCTATCTATGACAACTAATGGACATGTATCTCTATATGGCCCCTAAAGGTCACGGAAGAAGAAAAGAGATGACTCAAGAGAGATGGTTGTGGAATAGTCCAATCAACTCACTATGATAACACAAAGATGCTGAGGAAAACACACATGCTTTAGGGATTGAATCAATCAAGAAGGAGAGGAAATCCAATAAGGGAGAAAAACCTATTGCATACACTCCCAAAGATGTTGGATTTTCCATATAGTCAGACATATCTTATACCATGGGATTTGATGGTGCTCATACGTACAGTAAGTTGTATCATCTAGTCAAGGATGGGATTGGTCTACTCAGTGAAGATGAGGAGTTGAATGAAAGAGAAGAAGAACAAGGAATTGTGCAAAATTTGAAGAATTCCTATATACACATTATTGTAGGAACAACATTTGTTTTACCATGTACAAAGATGATTCAATATTTAATACAACACATAAATGTCAACAATAGACATATTTTAAATAACCATGGGAAATGCATTGGTTGTTTTTCATTTACTAACTTTGAGGCTTTTTTTTAACCAAAACTAGGAAAATCATATTAATTAAAAAAGGTTGCAGTTGAGTTAAACAACACTAGTACATTCATATGTATGTCTTCAAAAATTAAACAATAAGGATAGATCCAAACCAAAATACAAAGTTTACAGATGTCTGTTGGAAAAAATTCCCAGTATTTGTTGTATAGATTATATAGAATCTATGATCCAGGTGGATATCAGTGGCCACCCACCTTTTCCAACTGGCTCAAAACAATTTTCTGGCAATTTTGGTAATTTACTATTTTTAGTTGTTTTTAACTTGCGAGGCCATTTTGAGGGCCTAAATGAATGTTTTTTGGGATCGAGCTTCTCAATGATGACCAAAGGCTTTGATTGAGCCCCCTAAATGAATCTCCTCGGCGATACCTTTCCAACGAGCTATCATGTGCCCCAAACAAATATCGTATGGCAAAGTTACACCCCCGGGAAGTTGATACACCAAACTACCCAAAACGAGGTCCACAAAACTGTTGGCTTTTCATCTTCCGAGGCCAGGGTTTTGGATTTTCTTTATGGTAAAAAGGCCTTTAGAGCCTCATTGTAATCATCTTCTTGCAAATGAGAGTATCTGTCACATCTCTTCTTAGAGATAAGCTGCCACCATTCTAGTGAATCTTTCACTCTGTATTTTTACAGTCTCTGTACATTTCTTTCATTAATAGAAATCGTGTATTACTGTATCTCTATGTTTATGGTTGCAACTCTAATACATTTATGTTATATTATTGGATAACCGTGATATATTTGTGCATTTATTTATTATATCCCCGCTCTCATTTCGTGCCTAAAATAATCTGGATCAGTGGTATCAGAGCAGGCTGCTCTTGATCATCTTTTCAGTGCATGTCCCCGACGAGATCTGAGTATAGCAAGTTGGGTCTCGAGCTTGTCTCTCTTGAAGAAAATCGCTCTCGCATGCCCAAGAAACCCTCCATGGCGGAAGAAAAGAAAAACGATGGAGCAGACGATCCTATCAATCTGTTTCTTGAGCAAGCTCTCACGCGATAGAGGGACGAAATGATGGAGAATTTTTCCCATGTCCTTCAATGCCTGCCGATAGCAACATGCGCATCTTCATCAAGCAACGACTTTGGAAGCAACTCTCCTTTCAAGGTAGAAGTTAATTTTGATATTCTCGTATTTGAAGGTCAAATAGATGCAGATGCCCTAGACAAATGGTTAAATATGTTAGAAGGTTATTTCTCTGTTTATAATTTTTACGACAGGGAAAAGATCACATTCGCACTCCTTAAAGCTCTCCCCCATGTTAAACATTGGTGGGAAACTTATTGGGAGCAAAGTTCCATAGAGGATTCTGGAATATATGGGGTCGAGCCCGCATGGGATTTTTTTGTGGATGCGGTAAAGGAACAATATTACCTTGTTGGCAACTATGAGGACCAGTACATGAGATGGACCACACTATGGAAAGAGAGGGGCCAAGCAGTTTCAAATTTCACCAATACCTTCCATACCTTGTGCACCAAGCTGGGTATCAAAGACTCTGAATGACATTTGGTTATGAAATACCGTGGGGCTCTACACAGATACATCCAAACTGAAATGGATTTTCTGGACATCTCATCACTCAGTGTTGCTTATCGATATGTTATTAAAATTGAGCAGAAATTTAAACTCCAGAACAAACAAGAGTTCAGTTCTACAAATCTGCAACAACCAAAGTATGACAAAGATGGACTTAACAGACAGTCTCCCGAAAACCAGTCCAAGCCACGGGAAAAGAAGGGTCACGGGAAGACAAAGAAGGACACCAGAAAATGGTGTGATTTCCACAAAAGCCACTGGCACAACACCGATGAATGTCACTCAAAACAGTCATTGGTGGCCAAGATCAAAGACAAGGAGCCGAACCTTGATTCAGAATCTGATTCTGAAAATACTGGTAAAAGACAGATCATCGACGTAGACCCCACTGTTATTGTCACGACCGTAACAATTCAACCAGAAGAACCAACAGATCCTGAAGAGGGGGAGCGCCTTTTTCATTCACAGATGTGAGTGAAGGGAACTCTACTGCATTTTATTGTTGATAGTGGAAGCCAGAAGAACCTCATCTCAGTAGAGGTTGTAAAATAGTTGGGATTGTCGACAACACCACACCCACAACCATACAACATTGGGTGGCTTCGCTAGGGACATGATCTTTGCGTAAGCCAACAGTGTCGATTATCATACAGAATCCAACGCTTCAAGGATGAGGTATTATGTGATGTTGCCCCACTAGATTTATGTGATGTTCTCTTGGGCCTGCCATATATGTGGAGACGCCATGATGTTTATGAGTCTCAACCCCGCAGTGTCTTTTTTTCTCTAGGGGGTCATCTCTACAGAATACCAGAGGTAGTTCTGACTACTGTTCCACCTAAACAGTGCCGCAAAGTAGTATCTCATACTGTAAAATTCAGCTTCTTCACAATTAGTTCAAAAGGTGAACAAAAGGATATTGCAAACACTACAGCCTCGACCAAAGCACCTTCTACCCAACAGAAGCAGGTCGACAAGATTACAGAAAATTGTAAAGATTCCTTCTGCACACATACATCTCATGTAGCCAGACTGGTTAAGAAGGTCCAACCCTTCCAGCCACATGTTCGTGACAACCTTCAACAACTAAGCAACACAAATTCTCCAACAAGGCAAGCAACTCATCAAGATGCAAATTCAACAAATGCTTTTCCCTCTCCCTCAGGCACTCAAGGCAATGGAGACCATTGCTTCCTAAGGAGGGAGGATTGATCCAGGTGGATATCGGTGGCCACCCACCTTTTCCAATTGGCTCAAAACAATTTTCTGGCAATTTTGGTAATTTACTATTTTTAGCAATTTTTAACTTCGAGGGCCATTTTGAGGGCCTAATTGAAGGTTTTTTGGGATCGAGCTTCTTAATGATAGCCGAAGGATCTAATTGAGCCACCTAAATGAATCTCATCAACGATACCTTTCCAACGAGCTATCGTGTGCCCTAAACGAAGATCGTATGTCAAAGTTACGCCCCCGGGAAGTTGATACACCAAACTACCCAAAATGGGGTCCACAAAACTATTGGATTTTCATCTTCCAGGGCTAGGGTTTTGGATTTTATTTATGGTAAAAAGGCCTTCATAGCCTCATTGTAATCATCTTCTTGTGAATGAGAGTAGCAGTCACATCTCTTCTCATAGATAAGTTTCCACCATTCTAGCGAGTCTTTCACTCTATATTTTTACAGTCTCTGTACATTTCTTTCATTAATAGAAATCATGTCTTATTGTATCTCTGTGTTTATGGTTGCAGCTCTGATACATTTATGTTATATTATTGGATATTCGCAATATATTTGTGCATTTATTTATTATATCTCCCCTCTCATTTCGTGCCGAAAATAATTCAGATCAATCTACCTAATAAGAATATGTGGCGGTTGGTGGCCTCTTCTAGACCCATATTGGTTGGCATTGATTCCTATTCTCCTATCTCCATGTCGTTAAAGAGCTAGTGGACCATATCCTCCTCTTTTAATTCTCCTTGCCCAAAATTGACTGACACCCTTTCGTTTGATACCCATGATAAGCATATTTTCTCAATTGAACAATCATATCTCTCAACATAACACATTGTACCTCAAGATTTGCACTTTGTTTCTTTAATTGAACCATAGTTCCCATAATAGAAGTGACTTTGGAGACTACCTATTGCTCATTTTTCGTGTACCTTGGTTGTAACAATGAAAATGGAAGACCTATTACCTTGAAGGATTTCCTCACAACACCTTAAGACCTCCCCTTTTCTTGTTGATCTCTATAATCCATATTTGCAATGGTAATTTCAGGGAACCTTTGTGAAATAAAGAACTATATCCAACTGAGTAAATAGATATGTAACAAGAGACCCAAATTATCCTCTATATAATCGTTGGATACTAAAAGTAAACAAGGCTAGATTCCACGGTGCCCAATCCACTTAACAATATTTATAGAACCAATTATATATACTTCAAACAAAAAGCATGTGATCTAGAAGGGATAAAAAACACAAACCCATAATGCCTCCAAGATAGAAAAAACAAAACACCATACACATAGAGCCTGCAAAATTTTGAACCCATGGACCGCAAATAGAGCAAGTGAGAGATTCAAATTCACCAACCTAGAAGTAATGTCACACTTAGAGAACAATGTAGTACAACCTTAGCGACTAGTGACGAGGAGGACAAATATCCAATGAGCCGTCATGATCTACCCTCTACTGATTTCCATTATCCCAGCTTGATCGTGGTTTAAATCCAACACTAATTCAAAATCCTAAATCCACACAAAGTTGAGCATGTACAAAGGAGGTGCAGGTCTCATTGTGTTTATGGCCAAGCTTTGGTATTAGGGCCAACACATGATTGACACATGTCTCATTAATTTGAAGTTACTTGCTATTAAGTGGATGAAAGTGCTTAAGGTATGGCTTGATAGGTTAATGTTCCATTAACCCTTAAAACCCCCATTTTCAATATTATAGCTTCATTATCAAGATAATCAATATCAATATTATTCTCCCTCAGGACCTAGAAGAAATTTATTTTGTGGAACCTTGAAACCTCATGTGAAATTCGAGCTAATATTGATGCAAATTTGTAATTGGATAGAGGAGAATTCTTATTCATCGACTAGACTATGACAGTAGAATCACCTACAACTATGAGAGAGGTTATATGGATATATAGTGCTAGTCTCAATCCTAGCAACAATGTATATTCCTTTTCCTGATTATTAGAGGATATTTTGAGCCCCCATGCATATGATAGTTCTATTTTTGGGAAAAGGGGGTTTCCATAGGTGGTTAACGATGGAAGTTAACATCTAGCTAGTGGATTATTTGGTAGATACACTATTAGATGAGGATATATTTAGTGACATCACCTTGGGGTGAAACCTAGCTAACTTTTCATGGAGGACTTCAAAGAACCGAGGTGTCAGAACTTTCCTTAGCACCCCCTTTGGATTTGGCTATAGATGGAGTGTCCCTTGACAAATTAGAGGAAGTTCAAGTGGCTTTTTCTAATGGACAATTGTCATAAGTACTGACGAATCCTCTAAAGGACACATTGAAGAGGTCTATTGATAGTCCATCTTGTCTTGGTACAGGGATAGTGGGAAGAAATAAACACTCAGATCAAGGTGTCGACTCTATCACCTCGATTGGAGGTTCTTGCCTACAACCAAATTTTTTGGATGAAAGATAGTGTCAAATGTTGAAGGAATAGATCTAGGGTTTGTTGGGTCACTAGTGCTGGTAGGAGAAATGCAGGGGGGTGAAGGCCATTCTGGTGGAGACTCTCACAAGAAGAAGCACTGAGTCATAAAATATCGTGGTGGTGGAATCTCATTTGTTGTTGGTGATGATATGAGTGTTGAGTAAATAGGGTTGCTAGTGGGGAATATGCTCATTGATAATTTTTTTGGTAGAAGGGTTTCTATGGGTAGGCTTAATAACTATCTCAAGGAGGAATGGCACCTTTGATAGGTTATGGGCATGTTTTCCACTTACTTTCCAAGGGATGAGTAGGGTTTATATTTTGGACATATGAGGATGCACTCAAAGTGTTAAAGGATTGTTGGTTTGTGGAGAAGGCCTACCTATCTGTTGAACGATGGCATCCATGCTTCGATGCAAAGAAGGAATTTATGAAGGCTACATCGGTGTGGGTAAAACTACCAAATCTGCCAATGGAAGTGTGATCCAATCGGTCTTTGAAAATAGTTGGAGACACTTTGGGCACATTTATACTTGTTTATGATAGCTACAAAACCAATATGGTGAGGTCTACAACTTAGATATTTGTTGAAATTGTTGTAAGTTAGGGGCTCTTTGGATATTTGGACCGAATGATTGGCAAGAGGACCTACACACAGGTGATGGATTATGTGAACTTTTCTTTTTTATGTGTGCGGTATGATCACTATGGCCACATTATGAAGGACAGTGATATGGACTGATGTGGGAAGTACCTGGAGGGAGAAGGGTTTAGAAAAGGGATTGGATGAGTTGGAGGATGATTGGGAGGTGCAACAAACAAACATGGTGGTAGGGGACATTTCCATACCCTTAGTGGAAAATACATGCTCTCATGACAAACTGGGTTGGACCCCCTTGTGACCTTGGGTTCGCTAAAGTTCTCAACTTCACGACTACAAAGGTTGGACCTCCCTTGTCAATGGAAAACACTGAAGTTAGGTAATACATTTCCATCTCGCACCTATTAGGCACCTAGTTTTGGATCAAAACTTGAGTGATAAGACTCCTCTTGTGGCGGACCTGTCCCAAGATTCATACTCTAATTTAGGAGGAAGTACTTTGTCTGGTGAAGTTTAGGGCCACAGTTTCATTGTGTCTAGGAATCAGAGGAGGCCACTATCACTTAAGGCCTCGTGTAGGCTTGCAAGACTCCTCGACATCAAGAGATTTGGTTCTTGACAACCAAAAAGACCGGGGGGGAAGATTGGAAGGAAATCGACTCTCAAACTTGCACAAGAGAGAGTGGCCAAGGAAGTGCACCAAGGGAGGTAAAAACTTATATCAAGGGTTCTTATAGCAGAGAAAACCCTTCCGAGAGTTTCCCCGTGAAAATCCTTTTGGTCAATATCTGAGGCCTAGGGGGTCACGCCAAAAAATTGGCCCTTAGGAGGATGGTAGAACTTAACAAACCCGTTGTCAAGTTTGTTTAGGAAATTATGGGAGTGGGGGACCCTTTTTTAAGGGATATGATAAAAATTCTAGCGGGATGGGACTTATGTGCGTTGGATGAGGAGGGGGCCTTTAGAGGGATAATTATTGGATGGTCCATAAATTTCTCCCTAATCAATTCCTTTGTTGTTATCTTAGGCCTATGCACAAAGCTACATTATAAGAACCTTGGGCTAGCATTGACTCTACTCAATGTATACGGTCCCTATGAGGATAAAGAAGTGTTCTTGTCGAAGTTATTTTCAACTCGGTGGGTCAAAGTAGAAAACTTGATTACTGGTGGCAACTTGAATTTAATACTCAACCAAGATGAAGTTTGGGGTCTAGTGGAATGACCTGGTCATCTAGTCTATTTCTTTCTTGACTACTTTGAGACCCTGGTGTGGGTGCATATTGAACCACTAGAAGTTAATCCTACTTTGACAAACAACAAAGTTGGGGGGGTTGGGGTAGACAAGTGCCTAGATAGATTTCTAGTTCACCATGCTTTGATGCACAAACTATATTGTTTTAGGTCATGGGTGGAATTGTTGAGATCTTCAAAGTACTTCTCATTCTAGTTGGAATTGGGCCAGGGAGACAACAAATCAAGGGCCCCTTTCAAGTTCAAGCCTTGCTAGTTGGAGGAGGAAGACTTCTAGGAGCTAGTGAATTCTACTTGGAAAAATGTGAATGATTCATCGGAGGACTTAGCCTATGCCCAATTCATAAAATCTATTACGTTACTAAAGGAAAAGGTGGTCCCTTGGGTGGTTGAAACGCACAAGGTGTGAGAGGGGCAACTTAAGTTGGTAGAGGAGGGCTTGGAGACTATATATAAGGACCATCATATGGGATTATATAATGAATAGGTTTTAGCTAAAATTAGAGACCTGGAGAGATAGAAAAATAAGCTCCTCTTGGATAAGGAGAAGGACTATCACATGAAGACCATAACCATTTGATTGGCTCTAGGAGACCATAACTCAAACTATTTCCATAAATATGCAAATTTCAAGAAGATTCAAAATACTATATGTGAATTAAAAGACCAGAACGACAATAGTGTTAAAAGGTTCAAAGGTATGGTAGATTTAGGGGTAAATCATTTTCAAGATATCTTCAAAGAACTAGAGAGGGGAAATATTGGTGAAGTTCTAAAGGTGGTTTCACATTTCCCAAGAATGATTGAATAAGTGGACAATGAATCCCTTTTTAGGGTAGTTACAAATGAGGAATTGTGGGGGCTCCTCTAAACCTTTCAGAAGGGCAAGAGTCTCGACCCCGATGGGTGGCCAGTTGAATTTTACTAGGACTTTTTCGAAGTGTTAAGAGGGGATATTTTGAAGGTCATTAAGGAGATCATGTTGTCGAGGAAGGTCCCTAGAAGTTTTAGAACTAATTTCATAGCATTAATCCTTAACTTGATTGTTTAGAAAATTTTGATGGCTACAAGCTCATCTCCCTTTACAACTATGTTTACAAGACCGTATTGAAGATCATTGTTTTGAGGTTAAAACCTTTTCTCTCTAGGTATGCTTCTTTGGAGTAGTTTGGATTCTCGGAAGGGAGGTTGATCCATGAGGCAATCAATGTGGCTCAATAGGGTCTTCACTCTATCAAGAACTCTCATCACCCTATTGTTGTCATTAAATTAGACCTATCCAAAGCATATGATCGGGTCTCATGGTTGTACCTAAGATTACTTGTGCTTCAACTAGGCTTCTCTCTTCTTTCGGAAAAATGGATAATGGGTTGTGTGACCTTAACCACTTTCTCAGTGTTGATAAATGGCTTAGCCTTTGCTTTTTTTAAGGCCTCTCATGGACTAAGATATGGATTCCCCTTGTCTCCTTACCTTTTCCTATTGGTTGCAGAGGGGCTCATCTGTATTATCCATGAGGCTAGAAGGAGTAGAAGGTTACAAGGGATACATATAGGAAGGGGGATCTCAATAACCCATCTACTCTTTGTCAATGATGTTTTGTTCTTCTGCTTTGGGGACTTGCTAGAAGGTCAACACCTTAATGATATTTTGGTACTCTTTTGTACTGTAATTGGGATGGAGATCAATCACAATAAGTCAACCTTGCTCTCTTTTCAGTTGGATGATGGTATTTCTAATGGGATGGACATGTTATTCAATTTCTAGCACTTAGAGTTTGACAATGGCTTCACATACCTTGGTTTCTAGTTAAAACCAAATAACTATGGCAAGGACGATTAGATATGGTTGTTGTCTAGGGTGGAATAGAATATATTATTCTAGTGCAATTGACAGTTATAGAGAGGTGGGAGGCTAGTCTTGATTAAATCGATCCTGGAAGTGATTCCATTTTTTTGGCACACCCTTGCTCACATAGAAAAAGAGGTTTTGGAGAGGATAAGAAAATGTTGTTTCAATTACTTGTGGAAGATATCCTGGGAATATAAAGGCTCACATCTAGAAAAATGGAAGGTGATTGCATCACCCAAAACGCAAGGGGGTCGGGGTCTCAAATACATACATCGTTTTGGGCACTCCTTAGCAGAAAAATCGGTGTGGCAATTGATCACTAGGGACAATTTGTGGAGGAGAATTATCATTCAAAAGTATATGGCCCCATACAACGTGTTTTATTGGATAAGGATGGAACACAAGAGTACTAAAAATGTCTCCAATCACTGGAAATCATTGACTCAAGCTTTCTCAGTGATAGGAAAATACTTGGCATAACAAGTGCGGAATGACTCACATGTGAGCACTGGATAAGATGCCATGATAGGATGCGATCATAATATTTTTCTTCTAGAAAATCCAGTTACTCAACTTCAGAAAATAGGGAAATGCACCCTTAATAAAGTTGGAAAGCCTCAAGCCACAACAATATGGGTAAAAGGTTGGTGTTTGGTGCAAGAACTTGGGTTGGATGCGGAGATGGGACATTGTTGGGTGAATTTCTTAGCGGAACTTGGAAACTATCACATCCAACTGAAGTACGCTCCAAATGAACTCAAATGGGCTCTAAACCTTATAGGAGGTGAGTACATGGTTAAGCTAGGCCCTAAGTCCTTATTACCTCAGGTTGGGGAGGAGGTAGTTTGGTGGTAGACCAAGCCGTGGAAGGTGAAAGTACCTTCCAAATGCACCCTCTTCACGTGGCTTGTTCTTTACAACATAGTACCAATGTGAGAGCTGCTCCAAAGGAGAAACGTTCAAGGTCTGTGTTGGTGCACACTCTGTAAACAACACAATGGATCTACTTCTCATTTATTCATGAGTTTCCCCTTCTTGATTTAAGTTTGGAGGGAGGTGGAATCCATTTTAGGCCTCTCAAACCTATGGAGTAAGGGGACGATAGATGAAAACTTCAAGGAGTGGTTCATTTGAAGGGACCTTAAGCCATTCGGGGCACTTTCATATCTAGTTGCTTGGGGAATTTGGCTAGCTCAGAATGATGTCATCTTTGAAGATCGTTACCCTCCATCCTTCCAAGTCACTGCTAAGGTATTGGCCCTTCTAACTGATTTCAAGATCACAAGCCTTTCCAAAGGTCCACACTTTGTTGGGAACTTGTGGATAAATAAGAAATCACCCTAGAGCTTCTTTGATGACGCGTGTAAAGGGCTAGGTTAGATCCGTGGGTTGGGATTTGTACTACATTTGACAGACACACACTTCTTCTCTGCAGAGGCTAACATTGGGGCTGGAACAAATAATTCCAGTAAATTCAAAGCCATCTACTTCCCTCTCAAATATACTCTAAACAAGGGTCTTCAAACTCTTCAATTATATGGTTACTCCACCCTAGTTATTATATGGATGAATGATCAATCATGGATTTATAACACAAGTCTACTCTCTCTGGCACAAAATTTGAAGGATATCTTTAGCTAGTTCACTAATATATCTTTCTCTCATGTGTACATGGAACATAATGCTTAAGCAGACCCACTTTCCAAAGAAGGTTTGCACCTGCCACATAACCACAATTCAAAAGAATAACATATGGCGGGACATAGTCTCTATCAATTTTAAAAGTCTTGATGAGTTTTAAGCGTCTGTTGGTGGTATTCTATGTAATTATGTCATTTATGTTGATAATTCTATTATGAATAATGGTTTGTGGTAATTTATTGTCGAAGTTATATACCCTTTTTTGTGAAGACCTACGATGAACTCTTTTTTGAATGTAATGGGTATGTTAATTGACATTGGCAAGCCTTCATTTGTTGTAATATATTGAAGTGACAATGGCATGAGATGAGAAAGTGGCCTTTACTGATACAATGTGTCAAAGACTCAATGAAGATTGTATTTTGAATTTCAACTGAAATAAGAAAAAAAAAAAAAATATATATATATATATATATATATATATATATTTATTTATTTATTTATTTATTATTTTTTTTTTCTAAGGAAAAAAATGTTAGTTTTATTTTTACTCTGGGATCAAAGAGGATCGCCCCTCACCTGCCACCCCTAGATTCCCTTTAGATGCACCATCAAAGAACACAATATATGATTATTGTGTTGATTTTCACCGATAGAAACCTACTACATTTAGTTAGAGCTACCTGTTATCACCATTTTGTGGATAACTAAGGAGATTATGTCTTGAGGCCCTCATGTTGTAGATATGGAGTGTCAAGAGACTACATGACCATAAGTACCCTTTTTCAAATATGGAAAACCAACTCACCACCATAGATGGTCACAGATTTGCAGATGGCATCCACCACATCAACTGGCTTCCGGAAGGCAGTGGGCCTTACTCCATGAAGTACAAGTCAGTATTATGGTGAGCATCATTTCAATATTTAAGCCAATTAAGTATGTTGTATCTTAGATTGCTCTAGATTTCATGATATATGCTTAGAAATTATGCCTTTTTCTCTGCTTCACCTTGGTGGTTGACATTGTACCCTAGTAAGTGATTTTCCTTGGGGATGGGCTTGCTACTAGGAACTCCCTTAAAGAGCCATCTTATCATTCCCGACCATACTTACCACTTTCCATCATTGTTCCCCTCCATTTCCTTATGTCTTGGGATTTTAGGGTGTATTGACCCAAGAGGGGGTTGTACCTCATTCTATGGGAAGAAGGGGTTAAAGGCCCAGAGGGATTGATGTTGGGTAAAATATAAAATCCTTGTATAAACTTTCCAGATGCTTCACCCAGGGATCACCCAAGAAAACAATGAAACACTTATCTTTTAGTAAAGGGGGCCCACAATTTAACAAAGAATGCTTAAAAGGTTAGTTGAAGGATAGGAGGTCTCATCATGAGCCGACATGTCACGTCCATGAATATCTAGTGGTATGCCATTGCCATCATCTGGTCACCAAACCAGGGAATGGCTCTCAGTTGTATGGTTGAGAGGAAGGGGGTCTCATCACGAGCCAACCTTCTCATTTCCACTAGGTGTTTGTGGGTGACATTGACATCATCTAGTCACCACGCTAGGGCAGTGACCTTCAATCTCTCCTTATGCTATATTGAAAGAAAATACAAAGAAATAAAGATAAAAGGTAATTGATGGGCTTGGAAAAAGTGCATTGCAGACGAAGGTACCACACACCCTCTACAAAGGCACCCATGAATGAGACACTATGACCCCTTGTATGTCATGAGCCCTATGCCCATTGAGTCTTAACCCCAACCACTTCTTCCACTTTACATGGCGTAGAGAGGGATATCTTGGAAACTCCTTAACCTAGGGCAAGATGTACCCAATATGACACCTCATCAACCCTCCCATATTCAAGCTTGGAAAGTTGCATAATGTCTTTGAGCAATTAGTTGTTTGATATAGTGATCTTTGATGCACATGCTTAGGTGGATCATTTATTGATTGGATTCACTTATCATGATGTTATGACTTGAGATCCTTGGAGGGCGTGCTCATTTGTCTTTGCAGGACCTAGTTGGTGGACAATTTTGGGAGAACAAGCCTAGCTTGGGCTTCCATGGGGCTACAAGCCCATAGGTTGGATGCCAAAGGCCCACATTCCAGATGAGAAATATAAAACTTGGAAGGACTTGAAGATGACTTGGATGACATAGCCTAATCCCTACATGCCAAATGTTTTTTTCTAGGAGAGGCAAAACGTCACTCTTAGAGGCATGATGTCACATAGGGGGGTTAGGGTTTGGTGGTGAGGTGCCACTCATTGACACATGGAAGTTTTGAGGAGAAGGGGGTATTCACCATGATGAGATAGTCTAGATGCTTGACACATGGCCTTTGGAGGCCTACCCATGCTTCTCCAACACCAACGACTTCTTCAAAGTGGCAAAACATCCCCTAAAGGGAAGACATCCATGTAAAATTAGGGTTTATTTGTGCAAAAGTGAAACTTTAAATTAATTGTTTAATATTACTTTTTTAAAGTGGGAAATATTAGGGTTTTTGACCCATATTCTTGTGGTTTACCCCTTAATTTATGGACAAGTCACCTTGGTGACATTTTGTATAAATAAGAGATAATAAGATCTCATTTTATCATAACTCTCCCTCATTGTGAGAAGTATTGGTCTGAAATTTTCGCTATGTTTGTCTCTATTTGTCTCTTGTGCACTTGTTTATGGCTATCTTGATGAATGGTTGATGGTGGAGTGAGGCGCTAGCCTTGGATGAATGCTTTCTAGATTTTATGGTGTATTATCTTAGCATCTTTGTTGATTTTGGTATGGTCTTTTACTCTTATGCTATCATTCTTTTCAAGTCAAGGATTGTTGTGCTAGGAGCTAGGTGGGAAGTATAAGGGCATACACCCCCACCATAGTATTCATCATTTTATGCTTCATGTTATTGGTTGAACAAGGGTTTGCTAAGAGAAGTATAAGGGCATACACCCTCTTCGCTTAAACCCTAGCTAGAGAAACTTTCCTTTGGAATTAAAAGGGCTTACACCCCCAAGGAGGTAGACTCTCTAGACATTTCTTTATTTGACTCCATTAACCCAATAGTAAAGGCACTAATCATATTTTTTTGCATTGGAGATATAGAATCATTGCCTTGGAAAACATGGAATTTTATCTTTTGAAAGGTCTCTTGCTTGGAGTTGGTTTGCCTCATTGAGAGGAGTCTTCCCCTACTAGGGAATCCCCTCTCTCTCACCACTTCACTTGTTGTGACAAACCTTAACCTACATCCATTAGGGCTTATCAAACCTAGATAAACTACTAACCATAACTCCTAAACTAACCCTAGACTAGCTCCTAAATTTTACACACTAACTCTACTAACTAGGGCTCATCTTTTGGGATAACTGTTGGCATACTTTGATTGTGTAATTTTCTAATATAAGTGACTAAAATATTTACCCATAAGGCTGAAATTTTCTGTAGAAAATACATGTTATAACAACTTTTTTTATTCAGCCTTAAAGTGCCATTTTTCAATCATACTTCATTGCCATACTCATTGATAATATTGTTGATTGATCTCATGCTTTACATGTTGATTTGAATGTCTTACTTGCTGATATAAACTGTCATCTACTACTACAAATAAGGGACAACAATCTTAACTTTCTGATCCATACTAACATATATCATTGCAAGTTGCATTTGCTTGTGTCTTGGGCAGGTACAATCATCTAGAGAAGTATTATACCTTTGGGGCAACAATCACTTGACTTACGAGGCACCTCTTCCCATATTTCACTCCACTTAGACTTGACCTCTAGGGGATTCACTTCCATCTCTCTCCATCTCCATCTCAATCCCCCTAGGGTCACTAGGATCACCTCCCTAGAGTGACCTAGTCACCCTTAAAGTACGGGACCTACATCGATGTGATATTGGGTGTAGGATTCCCAAGTTGCACCTCTTGCTTCGTTGTTGGGTCGGGCTTAGCCCAACCTACAACTTGCACTATAACATTTTGGCACCGTTTCCGGGGAAGATTTTGAATCCTCTTCCGAACCCTAACAACACTTTGGTAGGCTATCTCAAAGCCTTTCCCTTAGCTTGCCTAGCAACTCCACCCAAGGGACATTCCCTTTCCACCTTTCTTGATGAGCTCATCTTGAAGCTCATCTGGTGACTCCACCTTCCCAGAACCCACTTTTCCCTTATCCTTTTCCATCCTTTGATGAGCCTTGAGCTCATCTGGCGACTCCATTGAGGTATTACCCTAAGTGATGGAACCATGGCCTCACGAGACTTACATGGTCATTCCATAATGTGTATCCTTCTCTTGATATTCAGAATGTCCTTGGCTATCCAAATCATTGTCCAACAGAATGGAGAGCAAGTTACCCCAAATTTGACGGTGATCCATCTCTAGCAGTCACCCATGTCGTGAATTATATGAAGTATGCATCGAGCTTAAATGTGCTACATGAAGATGTGTTGATGAAAATTTTCATGTCTTCACTAGAATCAAATCAAAAAGATTGGCTTGCACACTCATATGATTCAAAGAGTATCCCTTCTTCTACAAATCTCATTGAATAATTTCTTAGGCAATATCGGCCAGCTACTCACAGTTTGTAAGATTCTTTCCAAGAGCTTAAACACACTCTTTGTCAAGAAGGTTTTCCGATCGATGATGAGACCGTATATGAAGAAAAGCTTGAAGAAGATCCTGATGAAGAAGATATGAATGATACATATGATAAAGATGAAGTATCTGCTCTTCCACTTGATGAGGACATCTAGACCTTTGCTCCTCATTCGCATCAAGAAGAGAACATGATGAGTTATAATCCTTTTGAGAACTTTGATGATGCTTTGTTCCACGACTGTGGAAATGAAGAAAACTGCCAAAAGGATCTCAATGAAGTTTCTCTTACAGAAGGCCTGAATGAGACATTGTCCTCTACTTTCTCTTTTGAATAAGATGAAGTTATCTAGTCTTGCGAATGAGTAATCAACTTCTATGATGCATGTGAAATCATGGAACAACCTCCAAATACAGTTGACAATCACATTGACGATTTCATATAGGTTGGGAGATGCAAATGGGATTTGGGTTGTTTATTTTTTTACGGAGATCCTATCTATGACATTGAAGGCACATCTCAGATAAAGGATACCAAAATCATTTCTTTAGAGGATTTCTTTTTACATCCAGATGGTTCATATATGTGCCAACTTGATGATATGGTTATAGATTTGTTCCATCCATTTGAGGATGACCCGACACAACGTTTTCATGATGATTTTCGACCACCATACTCAGATTTTAATAGACACCAAGTCATATCTTTCCCAAAGCAATTTGAGGTCCATACTACCAAACAAAAGTACTTTCATGCTGAGACTTTGGGTAGGGATTTGCAGACAAAGAAGAGATGTTTCTTGAGTTTGACAGAGGAGTTTTTATCTAAGGTTGTGCCTTATCCCGTTTCCTCTTGTTTGGGAAATCATAGGGTTTTCTTTGGATCTCTTGTCCTTTCTCAACCTTTAGGGAGTAGTGACATTCTAAGTGAAGATGAAGACGAGCCATCATCTATGTATAGTATCCCCCTTCAAAGATGAATTGGTCAATCTTATGGCTACACTTTCAGATGGGATGATCTGGATGATGGTTTCTCTTTCCATCAGGATTTTCTACCCCCCACTCATCTTCGTGAGTTTTATTTCATGATCAATTATATGTGTGTTTATACTCATGATTATTATGTGCTTAACTTATCTTTGTTGTATTATATGATTAAGAACAAGGGGAGGTACTTTGATGAGATGATCAAATGGTTGCACTAGTTGTATGACTTCACCTGATATCATCTAACACGTGATCTTCAGGGCCCTAAGGCCCTAGGTAAGTAGGTAAGTCATTTTGATTCCCTGCCTTTTGCATCTTGATTTCTCATATTAGTTAAGATGCATCTCATTTTCATTTTTCTCTACTTGCATATTGATTTCATGCTTAATTTATAATTTTTTTTTGAAAAAATATAAAAATTTTATTTATCTAGCTTAGTTGGTTTTGATTATGATCATATGAGAACAAGGATAAGTAGGTCATCCTACACTTGACAGTTTGATGTTTCCTTACAGGCACGAGTCTACCAGGAGATGATGTGGTTCTCATGCACTCTACAACGAGCACATGTCCCCAAGTAGGAGCCAGATGTTATCCCAATTTTGTGGATAACTAAGAAGATTATGTCTCGATGCCATTAGGTTGTAGATATGGAGTTTAGAGAGACTACATGACTAGCAATACCATTTTGCATAGATGGAAAACCCACTCACCACCACATATGGTCACATATTTGCAGATGACATCCACCACATCAGTTGGCTTCCGGAAGGCAGTGGGCCTTGCTCCATGAGGTACAAGCTAGTATTATGGTGAGCATCATTTCAATATTTAATCCAATTATGTATGTTATATCTTAGATTGCTCTAGATTTCATGATATATACTTGGAAATTATTCCTTTTTCTTTGCTTCACCTTGGTGGTTGACATTGTACCCTAGTAAGTGGTTTTCCTCGGGTATGGGTTTTCTACTAGGAACTCCCTTAAAGAGCCATTATACCATTCCTGACCATACTTACCACTTTCCATAATTGTTCCCATCCATTTCCTTATCTCTTGGGATTTTAGGGTGTATTGACCCAAGAGGGGGTTGTCCCTCATTCTATGGGAAGAAGGGGACGAAGGCCCAAAGGGGTTGATGTTGGGTAAAAGATAAAATCCTTGTATAAAGCTTCCAGGTGCCTTGTATAAACAATCACTTGACTTGCAAGGAACCTCTTCCCATATCTCACTCCACTTAGACTTGACCTCTAGGGGCTTCACTTTTGTCTCTCTCCATCTCCATCTCAATCCCCCTAGGGTCACCGAGATCACCTCTCTAGAGTGACCTAGTCACCCTTGAAGTGCAGGACCTACATCGAGGTAAAATTGAGTGTAGGATTCCCAAGTTGTAGCTCTTGCTTCATGGTTGTGTCGGGATTTTCCCAACCTACAACTTGTGCTATAACACTACCAATTTGATTCAGAAAGAATCCTACTTTTAACTGAGATATGAGAGCTTGAAGGTATATTAAACTATTGGAACCATTTCTCTTCATATTTTTCTAAATATTGATTTTTAGAGATACCTCTACCCTTGGTTGCAATATGGTCTGCAAGTAAACTTATTTCCTTTGCAGGTACTCTATTAGGATTAACCAAGGCAAGTTTGAAGACGACTCTATTGTGTGCTAGCCAAAAATTTCAATAGATATTTTGGCATAGGTACCTAGAGTCTCTTAAATATTGGTTTATTGTTACCCCTTATAGTTTGTATTCTAAAGAGTAAGCATATCTTTCCATGAGATCGACATTCTCATCCTATGATTAATGTCAAAGAATGCAACTTGCTAGGCTTGATGGGAGAAAACATACTCAAAGAAAACGTGGAGAATCATTTTAGAATTAGATAAACAAAGGGCACATCTAAAGGGGCCATGTATTCCTTGTTTTGACAATTTTTTTGTAGTTAGGATCTTTCCTTGAACCAAGGTCCAATAAAATATATTTGTTTTAGGTAGACCATTGAGATGCCACGCATGATTCCACATGGTCGATCTTTGAGAAAGGGTTGTTGCATATAGTTGATAACAATACCCGCTTTTGACACTATAACAAGTTGAACCCCATCCTTTGCGATTCGATGGAGAAGGGTCCCTTGGAACACAACCTTTGAGAGAGTCATGGTGAACATGGATTAATAGTTGAAGGTATGCTAGAGGATCCCAATAACCCAACCCAATCAACACCTTGATCTAAGAGACCAAATTGAGATGTCATAAAGCATTTTAATATTTTGATCATCCATCCATGTTTTCAGAGGGAGTAGCTCCAATTTTCTTTCCAACAACGGGTTCCCCATTATACTATCCTACCAAAAAAGTATGGATTTTCCATTACCTAAGATCCATGTGAGTTTTTATTGAATCACAGGGGCAACAACCTTGATAAGATTCGATATTGGAGATCTCTTCTTACTATCCTATAACCAATATAGGCATCAAAGACAATCTCTATTGAGATGTTTCTCATGAATAACTTTCTTTCACCAATCCAAACTGCCTGAAATCACCCTCCAAATGAATTTCCCCCCTAGGGAAAGGTTCATGATTGATGGATATTTGATCCTTTGTCCTCCATATCCCTTGCTAGCCAACACAATTTTCTAGTTGACTAGATGGTATCTTTTTTGTGTTGGTCTTACCTCCTTCCAAAATATTTTTTTTGACTTCTTGAGCCACTTGATGCATTATTCCACTTGAAGTTAGCACAAATAAGGACTGGAATATTAGAAAAGATGATAACATAGATTTTATAAGCATTACCCCTGCTACTAGATTCAACCACAACGATTCTCATTGTTGAAATCATAATTTGATTTTCCCCATAATATTTTTCCAATCTTAACTTGTAGCATTTGACAGGCTGATTGGAATTTCCTAAGTACTTAAAGGAGGTCCATGTATCTTGATGGGGGGAGTTTATAACCATGAATATTTTTTGTAGCATGGCATTGGGGAGTTTGTAACCACCACCAAACCTAAAATCAAGGCACTAGTCTAAGTTTAATGTTGGTACACTAGACCTAAAATAAAATTGTCTAATTCATTTTATTATGTGGATTTATTTAGGTTCGATGTCAAAGAGGGATTGTTGGGTTAGTGAAATTAGGGTGATTTTATTGGCTTCAATAATTTTCAAATCCCTCAAATGACATGTCTTCCCCTTGTGGATTGATACCCTCCCACAAGGGAGTTGTTGATTCACATAAGGCATCATGCTCATAAGGCCAAGCTCAAGGTCATGTGCTATTAAGCATTATATAATGTCCCACATGTTGTTGGAACCATAAGTGTTGGCTAGATCATGTGCACACACCACAAGTATTCTGAGGTCTATGCATGCCATAATTTTTGCACCATGCAGTGCCAATATTCATTGCACGTTGACTAGTTTCTATTATGCCTGCACCACCCATTTTGCAACGCGTACACTTACTCTGGTGCCGTAAAAAGACTTGTAATAAATCACACATGCATATCCAGTCATAATGGATTGTAACAATTCCTAACCATTTTGTAATTGACTGATTGGTCATGCTTAAGGTTGTTAGTGATTTGGCATATTTGTTATCATTGCCATGTAGATATAAAAAGAATGCATGTGGACTAGTAATGGTTGTTATTTGTTGCTATTTTGGTTGTTATGGGGTTGAATGTTCATTGTTCATTGTAATTCCAAAGTTATTATCATAAAATGAGAGAGAAAGTAGATCAAGATCCGAGTATTTGGTCTTTGGTTTAAGTTTAATGATTCTTTGACTAGGCTACGATACTTTGTGTGTCTAAATTTCTATCTGTGATTAATGAATAAAAACATGAGACCCAATTCATACTTCCTATAATGAGTTATATTATGGATGAATGCTTGTGATATATGTTAGATTGCTCTTTACTTATATGAATGTTGATGTGGAGGAGTAGAATCTAATGTGTAGTTCTAGGATAAGTGTTTCCCATTTGTAATATTCCTTCGTGCAATGCACAAATGTTTGATCTATGTAATTCTCATGGCGTCTCGAGTGATACCTTCTTCAATCCATGGATATTGAATATGTCAATGCTAATGGGGTATTTTTTTGGTAAATCATTTTGAACCCTGGGTTTGAAACCCCAAGCCAACAATTGCTCCTATTGTCGAGACCTAATGATTTTGTGTTACATGGTGGAGTAAGGACATGACATAGAAGCCTTAAAAAAAAGAGATAGAATAATGGATCTATGAGAAAGAGGATGAGTTCGCATGATGGGAGACCAAAAAACTACAAATCAACCTCGAATGATGGAAAAAAAAAGGTGCATATATTCATATCTGCATGAAATTTTCTTTGCTAAGTTTCCTTGTTTGTTGCATGAATGGGTAAAGAGACATATAAAGATTAGCTGTGTGTGGAAAGCCCAAGAACTGGTGGTTTGGGGACCAATAAGAAGTAACTCGTTTGAAATATTTGGACAATAAGTGAAGCAAAACAATTGATTTCTAGTTTGAACGAGTTAAAGAAGGATACATCATTGAGTTTATGCTGAATGCTATGAATCTTTTAGTAGTGTCAAAAGAAAGTTTGCAACCAACCCTCGAAGAATATTTTTAGAAGAGATCCCAATTTGGATCAAGATGTTATTCGTAGAGAAGAAGTTGATGCGCATGGAGCTCGGTAGGATGGTAGTGTAAACCCTTCACACGAGGGGTGGGAGGGGGATGCAAATATTGGTGAAGAAGATGAGATAAGGTGAAGAGAGAATGGATCTTGAAGAGTAAAGAAGAAGAAGATTTGATCAATACACAAGAATAGTTGAGCCGAGGAAGCGGGTCAAGAAGAAAAGAAAAGAAGGAAGAACAAGGGGTGACCAACAAATAACAAGAAGATGTAAAATGAAGAGAAGATAAGACACACCACAAGGGTGCATGGGAGAAAGACCTATGCAAGAGAGAAGCATAAAAGAAGAGAGGTCGTTAAAGAGACTTGACGTCGAGAATGAGGAATCAAGAGAAGATACTAGAGGAAGTAGTAGTAGAGTTGTAGAGAATGAGGTCAAATCCCCTTGGCTAATGATAAATGTGGTTGAATCAGAAGAAGATGAGGATCAAATTAGTAGCGACAGTGATGCAAAAGATAGTGAGGAAGGAGAAATCCATGAAAGTGAAGAGATCTTGGTTATTGGAAGGAGGATCGTGCAACTCAATATAGGAAACTTCTTTGGATCCATCATTGAAGAAGATGAGATAGTATGGAGGAACCCCTTCTTTGAACCATCCTCCTCATGCATTTTTAACCAAGAAGAAACCACCAAATAAGAAAGTGCAGGAGAGACAAAAGCAGAAGATACAAGTGGAGGAGAAACTAAATTTGACAAAACTTCACAAGAAAGGTTGTCAGTACTAGCAGTAACCAATAACAATTAGTTAGGAAGATCGAGTTCCAGTTCAAATATGGCCCATCAAGATTCAACCCCCAGGCTTCCCGTGTTTCATGGACAGGAAGAGTTGATGTAGAGCAACATTGGTTCACCTATGAAGCAATATGGTCTGTGAAGCCAGTCACAAACGAGGCATCTAAGATCATGTAGTTAGAGACTACATTTAGAGATAGAGATATGATGTGGTACATGAAGTATAAAGTTACTGCGCCAACAAGATAGGTAAGTTCCCTTACAGAGATATATAAATATTTTCTTAGAGAATTCGAGAAACATAAGTTAGAGTCACGGTGTATAACCAAGATGAAAGAGATCAAGCAACAAGTTGGAGAAACTATGTGGGACTATGACCAATTGTTCAATATCCTATTGGATAGATTGACCTTTCAAAACTAAGATGTCTAACACAAATAGTGGTTCATTGTTGGACTCCTCCCTCATATTCAAGTCCCGCTCACGCAGTAGAAAGTGATGACTCAATCATAAGCCATAAAGATTGCAATACACCTGGAGTCTAGTCCGGAGGTGACGAGACATCCACATGACATGTGTAGGTGCAATATCAACTTGTGAACCTCACCGTGAAGTTGCAAGACATGGAAAAGGGGAAAAGAAAGCACAAAAATGTCTGGTGTACACTGTGACTCGCAGAAGGTCACCATCAAAATGAGTGTTTAGCGCTACGAAATTACACACCAATGGGTGTGATAAACTCATTTCCTCTTGTGTCGTAGACATAATGGTGTGAGAGTTTTATACAATGGGGCCATGCCTCCTCATTGCCCAATGCTGCAAAAGTAACAAAAGACTACACATACTGCATTATGTGAGTTCTAAAAATCCATGGGGCATGATGTGAACAACTATCGGTCACTACAATTGATGAAGGAACATACTACATATGCATATAGGTTCCAAGAGGAGAATAAGGGTGGAGACCATGGAGGCTTACAAGAAGGCCATAAAGGAGGAAATGGAAGATGAAGAGATAGAGGATATGGTGGGGAAGGAGGTAGATAACCCAATTGTTTCAATTGTGGCGAGATGGTCCACTTGGCATGGTTCTATACCAAGCCCCATGCAATATGTGGATATTGCCATAGCGTAGACCGTGTCACAAAAGATTTCCTAGAGTTGCTAGCAAAGTGGGAAGAGAAAAAGGGGCGCTATAACATGGTGATTTCTTAGATGCACAAAGAGAAGAAGTTGAAAGAAGAAGTCAATGTATGGGTAGTAACCTAAGGAGGTATCCACATAGGAAATGACCTGTGTAGAGGAGAATGCTTAGGACAACAATTAGAGGGAAAATTAAGGAAAATAGCATAGGAACCTCCCAAGTTTGATGTTGTGCAAAAAAAGTAGTTCTTGCATGACACACAAAAGGCGATCGAGATACCTGTGTATGAGGAGTTGCGACATATGGCTGAGATACGTGCATGTGAAGATTTGCAAGGCACGACTTAGATACTTATGCGCAAAGAGTTGCGACGCATGAGGTGTAATGAATCACGATACAATGCTTACCTGGAGACTAACTCGGAGAATCAAGTAAGTGAATTCTTACATTGTTGTCTAAAAGTGTTGGGCGATCCTATGACTACCAAGAAGTTTACACACACATTGACGAGATGGATCAAGAAAGGCGAGAATGAGACTTATATTTCAGCCCCACTATCGGAAAAGAACGAGATGCGTGTCATGTCAATAGAAGGAAGTGCATGGGCAAAGAATTCAAAAAGACAACCAAGTTAGGTAAATATGAGATGGAAGGGATCATGTTGGACCTGGGGTCCGATGTAAATATTTTTCCAAAGAAGTCGTGGGAGTTGATGAGAAAACCAAATCTGGTGTGGTCTCCCATTCAACTTAGGCTCGTAAATCAGTACATGATCTATCCCATTGGTAGGATGGAAAAGGTCGAAGTTAACATCGATGGGGTAAGGAAAAAAGTAGAATTTGAAGTAATATAAATTATGGATGGTTCAAACCCATATCGAACTTTTCTTGGAATTGACTGGCGTTTTATAACAATGTCGTGTTGAATTTAAAGCAAAGATAGATATCGTCTGAGATGGAACCCTGCGTGTGATTGTTGTACTAGATCCAACCGAGGGTGATATATATAATGAACTAGTAAATGAGGATGAATGAAGCTTGATCATTAAGAATATTTACAACATCACAAGGTGCAAGGAGGATTACTTGAATTCGACAGCCGATGGCAAGATGAGATGGAGTGTCTTCTCATATGACATGGATTTAGAGGATGCAACAACACAATGGAAAATTAAGATGTATGAAGTGTCGTCAAGGAGATGCACGTGAATAACTAAAGTAGTGCACTGGTTTGGAGCAGAGCTACATGACCTACCGCAGTTTGACAAGATAGGCTTAATAGATGCATTTATTGCGTAAATGGAGGATAGTGTGCCTGAGACGTAGAGAATTTAGGCCATGGATTCAATAGTGAAATGAACACCTATGCACTTGTGGGTGATGCACCACATAGAATTACAAGACTCAACATAGGTGGTAGAGTGCAGTAGAGTCGGGTTCTATCCCCTGAATGACTTTGAGCTAATAAGAATATACAAGGGGAATGAAGATCCCCGGGAAAACATTCGGTGATGTTAGAAGTGTTATACAACTAAGAATTTTACTTAAGCGTAATCAGTCGATAGGTTTTCTCACACAATGGATATGATTGCCAAAATTTGGTGCATACAGGAAGAGATTGGGAGGAAAACCAGGGTCTGGGAAAAAATGAGCAAACAATTTTGCACAATGTTCAAGTTTATGTCAGAGGACCTTATGCAGAGAGATATATTATTGAGGATAAATAATTTTACCTTGAACAAGCAACCCAAAGACCCGTGCAGAAGGTAGTATGTGCCTACCACAAACCAATGGTGAAGTTAAATCAATCAACGTACTACTGGAAGGTAGACATCAATGATGCATAAGAAGAGAACCCTTAAAATTTATAGAACTATGAAACAAAGGGAAAGTGCGCAGTTCAGGTGAAGGATTTTAGTAGTACTACGCTAGGTTATACAAAACTGCTAAAGACGAAGAAACACAATACAGACACAGAGGAGGTGCCTAATATGGCTAAAATTGGTGATTAATGGGACTAAGAAATAATGATTCAAGTGGTGGACTTGTTGAAAGAGTATAAAGGCTTGTTTTTGAGGAGTTTTTTTTAGATGAAGGGGAGATGAAGATTCATTTGAAACCAGATGCCAAATTAGTCAAGAAGAGACCATATCAAATGAACCAAAAGTACAAAGAAAAGGTGTGCAAGGAATTGGACCACATGCTAGATGCAAGTATCATCATTCCGGTGGAAGATTCAAAATGGATTATCCTGATGGTAGTACAATGAAAGAAGACAAGTGATTTAAGAATTTTTGTATACTTGCGAAGCCTAAATGCATCCGGTGTGCACTATCCATTACCTATACCATTTACATATGAATTTTTGGAGAACATGGGTGGGTGAAAAGCTTACTCTTTCATGGATGACTTTTTCGGTTATCACCAAATACACATCACAGAGGAAGACAGGGCCAAAACAACCTTTACGACAATGTGGGTCTCATTTGCATACACCATGATACCGTTTGGTTTGATGAATGCACCTGCAGTGTTCTCAAGGATTGTTGTCGCGGATTTTAAGGACTTCATGCACACGTTTTTGGAAGTATATTCGGATGATTGGGTGGTGTTCAACTTGCTCAAAGAGCATATGTAGGTATTACGGTTGATGCTAGATGGATGCAGGAAGTTACAAATCTCTCTAAATCTTGAAAAGTGCGTCTCATGTACACCATTTGGAACTTTATTGGGACATGTTGTCTGCAAGTAGGGCTTGTTATTGGATCAAACAAAGATTGCAATGATTGCATATATGTTGGCTCCAACCTCGATCAAAGAGTTGCGCACAACCTTGGGCCATACGAGGTATCATCAATGGTTCATTCAAAACTATGCTAAAGTTGTTGTGCCATTGGAGAAGCTACTTCACAAGGATATAAGTATGTTTGGACATAGGAATGCCAGGAGGTGTTGGATCAACTTAAGGAGAAACTAGTTACTGCGTTGATCCTCATATTTTCATATTGGACCAAGATATTCCATGTACATGTGGATGCGTCGTCCATTGCACTTGGTACAATACTTATGCAATTGAGAGAAGATAAAATTGATCATCCAATCTACTTTGCTAGAAAAAAGTTATTAGATTTCGAAAGGAATTATACAACCACAGAGCGTGAAGGACTGGCGATGGTCCACACTTTGCATAATATTTGGTGAATAAGCTAATGTTGGGAGGGAGGAAATGTTGATGATTGTCACTCTTCCAAGAGTTTGAATTTTAAGTGGTGGTCAAACCCAACAAACATAATGTTGGGCCCAATCATCTCTCAAGGATAGAATCGAAGGAAGTTGGAGGCAATTTGGATGATAAACTACCCAACACATAGCTCTTGAGTGTTGATGCAGTGTTAGATCAACTTGCATAAATTGTGGCATACCTTTCATTAGATAAGGCATTGGAGGAGTATGCATAGGCACAACGTTGACAACTAGTGATTTGGAGCATTGATTACCACTTGATTGTAGGATAGTTATAAAAACTCAACATCAATGACATATTGCCTCAATGCATGTTAGAGCATGAGCATGACATGGTTCTATACAAGGCACATCAAGGCATTGCAGTGGACATACTGTAGGGAAGGAAATTGTGCAAAAAGTGTTGTAACATCCCCATTTTCAAACCCCAAAGTAGTGATGTATATCGTAGATATAGTATGTGGTCAAGAGCTAAGTGATGTATATTGTAAATATAGTATATGTCTGAGAGACAAAGCAATGTAATATGTAAATGATGTAAATTGAATATAATGAATAAAATGCATTTCCGATTGCATATGGACACAGATGGAGATTTGGGGGCTAAGTATCCACAAGATAGGGAAGGGGTCCAAGGGGGGGAGTTTACCCATATCTATTAAACTGAAACCCATTCCTCCTTTTCTTATAAATTATCCTTACCATGAGCCTTCCATTAGTTGTTGAGTGTTCTAGAGCCCAATCATTGAATTCATGTAAGAGGGTTGGTGTGAGAGTCACTTCCCATAGTTAGTGAGACCATGGGGGTTGAGTAGAATCAACTTGGGGAAGAGTGCAAGTCAAGCAAGCAAGAGAAAGAGAGGAAATTTGTATGGGTAGGAGACTAGAATTATGCATCCACGTTTTTGCATAGTGAGTAGTTTTTACATGGAGTTTTCTGGCCAACAATGGAGTTTCGAGTGTTGAAGCTTGTAGGTAGTTGTTGTGGGCATATTTGGTTGTTGTTTGGAGCTATAATTTCATGGAGAAATAGGTTTCATTCCTGGGATTAATGAGTTGTTCAAAATTCATCCAAGGAAGCACATGTTTTGCTACTTGGCGAATTTGTCACATATGTAGAATTCCTTAGGTCCAAACAAGTAGAATTCTTTTCCAACTCGTGCTAGAAGCCCTAGAAAGGAGTGGAAAGGCCCGAGGGACTGTGAGCAGTGAAGGGGGATTCTATCCCTTGGGTTGTGCAGGTTGAGGGGAAGAGAGATAGTGGACTAGAATCAACTGTGAGTATTGACTACTAAGAGGGGGACATTAACTATCCTTAGGGACCACCATCTCTTGTGGATTCATAGCCCCAAATCGGGGGTGTCTTGCTGTTGAGAACTAGAACAACAAGGCTATGGTTGGGATGAACGTCCGTCCTCTGTAGAAGGTTGCACATTTCATAAGATAAGTGTTCTTATTTGTTACATTTATTCATGATAAATGATGATATAGTTGTTGTGCAATTCACTCTGAGTTATTTGGTTTATTCTACTTGATGTGAGCATAATGATGCATTCAAATATTTGTTTATGTGGTTGAATGTTGTTGTATGTTGTTTATTTTCTCATGTGCACAATTAAAGTATTTTCATTTATGTTTTCATTTAGTATGGACAACTGAAAGGGGTTAGAATGTCAAGCTGTGTGTTATTTCCGCATTTAGATTTAGCATCATAAATTTTAATGGATCATTTTAGTTGTGACGTGATGCAGCTAGGGGCTCGACACATTACAAGTGTTGTAGGTTGTATTATGATGGTCGTTGATATTTGAAGAATCTAATAATTATTGCAAGCACTGCTGCATTTTCCAATAGATCAGGAAGTCATCAAGGCGAGATGAATTGGCACTCTTTCCAGTCACCATGCTAAAGACATTTGAGAAGTGGTAAATTGAATTTGTTGGTCCAATCAACCCCCTAACACACAGAACTGATGCATGGTATATTATCACCATGACATAATACTTGACCTTTTGGGGAAAAGATACATAGGTGAAGGATTGTACTGTGGAGACTACCACACGATTTATTTTTGTGAACATTATCACTAGGTTTGGATGCCCAAAGATACTGATGAGTGATCGGGGCATATACTTCTTGAATAATACCATCTACATGTTGACTCAAGAATTCATGATCCATCATTAGAAGAGCATGTTGTATAATCCACAAGCTAATGGTAATGTGGAGGAATTTAACAAGATATTGAAGAATGTGTTGACCAAGGTATGCAATGTGCAATGCGACGATTGGAAACAAAGAGTTACAACAATATTATGGGCATACAGGATGACCTAAAAGAGATTGACTAAACACATGCCATTCAAGTCAGTGTTTGGAAAATAAGTGGTGATGCCTTTAGAATTTGTAGCACCAAGTCTCAGGATTGCAGCTGCGACATAGATGTCGGATGACCAGTCACTGCAGAGGTGGTTGGATGAGTTATTGAAGTTAGAAGAGGACCGATTGATTATAGGTTACATCTAGATAGTTGGGAAATAGCGACATAATGCCTCTACAACCTGGATCATAATATTACTCTATGAAAACAAGTTATTAAAGCATCTTGGTAAGTTGCACATGTGCTGGTTAGGACCCTTCAGGATTGTGTACATTAGCGAGGTTGGCATAGTAAAGTTGGTGGCGCTCCATGGTCATCCCCTTAAAGGATTGGTAAATGGTAGTTGGTTGAAGGTGTACTATGGCCTGTAGGGGTCGGAGGCACCATGAATTCAAACTCAAGTTTCAATGTTAGGGTAGCATAGTAGTTAGGTAGGTAGGAGTAAAGGAATTTATAAGTACTCAATGATTAGAAGGATTAGATAGATCTAGATAGTCGGCAAGAAATGGCAGTTTGTACTGGAGCAGAGTTAGAAGATTCTACAAATTTTGAGGTTTAAATGCCAGAGTAAATACCATAGGTAGGACAACTGGATAAGATAGGTGGACAACATGACACATGTGCTAATAAGGCAAAATAGATATAGGTAGTTAGAGCTAGGAAAAGTCACGACATCATGGGGAATGGAAATAATTATGTCAACATTAACGACAAGAGGATATTCGATGGGACCATAAGGAGCACATAAGTAATAGAGGGAAGCGACCCGCACAAGTATTTAAATTTTCCATTGCACCATTAACCATTCATTTCTAATACAAAGTCAAGTGCAGAGAAAAGTAAGCTAAGCGTCGGGCCTATGCCAAGTGTTTAGCAAATTCAAGCCCCAGGGATTAGATATGAGCATGTGATTCAAAGAAAAGTTTAGGAGCATAGTCTGTGGCAGTGTAGCAAGTTCAATTGATCCAAGAGTCAGCTAGAGCAAGCAGTAAAGTGCATGAATTCTAAAGTGTGACCCAAAGCAAAAGCAGTAAAGGAAGCATTAATTCCCATGGTCGAAATCCTCAGTGAGGTGCACATCTGAGGACCCCTATTTTGGACCAAATTTATCAGCGATAGAGGTCCAAACCTGGGCAATGAAAGAATAAGAAACAAACAGGTGAAGGATATATTTTGAGTCCTTCATGCATAAAGAGCACCTATTGGGACTGATCCATCCTCTTTGCAAACAATTATCCTACATAAGAAATTTTTTGTTGAGATTCAACCTTAACTTATTGCCAAGAAAAACCGCTTCTCCCTATGCTTTGAAACCAAGCTTTATAGTGAAATTTCTCATGGAGGGATTTTTAGACCAACAAAGAGCATCCTCTTTCTCTTCAACTAGCCTAACAAAGATATAACATATATTACCAATATAAATGTTCCATTCCTTAGTGAGACAATCATCCAAGCCCAACTCAACTGCAGATCTCCACCCCGCTCTTCCGACCTATTAGTGATCTGCAGATTTGGCATCCCAAAGTAAGACCAAACCCTGATCATGTAGCTTGTCTATGAGTTCCTCATATAGCTTGTAGTTTTCAACAATGCCTAGCCACAGATCCTCACCAAGCCTTACCCTATTACCATTTCCCAAACACCATACTGTCCAGGAGCCAACGAGAGGAAAGACATGCACAAAATCTTTCCACACTATTGAAATGTCCTTTACAAAATTATGGGGTGAGAAAAACCAATCTTCAACCGAAAGGCCACTTGCATATTTTAAGGCCATCACCCTACCCCAAAGAGATATAATGTAGGTGAGCATCCAAAGATTTTAAGCAACCAAGGCTTGACTAAAGAGATAAATATTTTTTATGCCCCAACCTCCCAAGCTCTTGAGTTTTGCAATCCTATTCCACCTAACAAGAGGAATACTCTCTAAATTCTAATTACCTATCCAAAGGAAGTGAAAACTAGCCTTCCATATTTTTGTGAGGATCCCTTTCATGACCTTCGCTATTGAATTCCAATAAACCAATATACTTTCTAACACTGCTTTCAAGAGAACAAGATTCCCCCTGACAACCATTGTTTAACCCAAAGTGAAATATGGGCTTTAACTTTTTATACAACCAGGCCCAATCCTCGAAGGAGTAGACATTGGGCTTAAGAACAAACCCCAAATAATTCATCCCTTCATCTATATGTTTATGAGAGAAAGGGAGCAATGAGCTCGACTAAGTTTGTAAATCATCTCGAGGAAAATTATAGATTAGACAAAATTTGACCATATTGATTTCCATTCCGGTGGCAACATAGTAGAGATCCGAGATTCTTTTGAGAACAACAAATTCTTGACAAGAACCTATGTTGAACAAAAGCACGTCATCAACAAAACAAGGGGTGGGAAATTAATTCAAATGGGGCCACATTTACACCTTTCAACTCCCCCCTTTCCCTGACATCTCCCATCAATGACGTACGAAGCCCCTTGGCCACTAGAATAAACAGGAAAGGAGGCAGAGGGAAACCTTGCCTCAAGCCTATGGAAGACTGAAAAAAGGGGAAGGAGAACCATTAATGAGAACTGCAAAAAATGTAGTGCTTACACAATACATGATCCAATTGACTACAAAAATATGCATTCCCATTTGAATCAGAACCGAGCGAAGATATACCCAACTGACCTTTTCAAATACCTTGGAGAGGTCCAATTTAATAACAATCAAACGAATTTTCTTAAGCTTGATCAAATGGAGAGCTTCCTGAGCCAATGATACAACATCATGGATTTGTTTGTTGAAGAGGAAACTAAATTGCTCCTTTGAAATGATATCACTAAGCAAGGGATTTATCCTGTTAGCGATTAGCTTGGAGATGAGCTTGTATATTACATTCTAGCATCCAATCGACCTAAAGTCATCGAAAGAACATGTGCCCTACTTCTTTGGAATGAGGTCTAAATGTGTTGCATTGAACAACCCTACAATTTTACCGAAGCGTTGAGACTCATGAACAACCTTCAAGAGATCCTCTTTGAGAATATCATAAAAACATTGAAATAATTCCATGGCTAGGCTGTCAGGCCTGAGACTTTTCCCTTTTCACATGGATGAGAGAGGCTTGTAGCTCATCCTTCGAGGCTTCTGTGAGTAAAAGGTCATTCATCTCATATAAGAATAGTATAGGAAAAATGTTTATTGCCTTAATAATCTCTTCAAAGGAGCATCAAGAAGGCTCCTTGAACAAATCACCACATTAAACCTTCCCTACCTACACCTTCTCCGTAAGATATGAAACATAGACCCCATTCTAATTTTTGATTTCCCATATTGTATTTAGATTTTTCTTGTAGCTAACAAATACATGGAAAAAATTCGTGTTATTTCCCCCTTCAACAATTCAAATAGCTCTACTTTTTAGATGTCAGATCGCCTTTTCTTTAGCAAGAAAATTATGCCTAACAATGGACAGAGTTTTAAGGGAAGCTTCATCTTCATCTGAAAGTGGACACTATGCTTTATCCACTATAATAGCATTTATCTTTTGCTCAATATTATAGAGAAGTGTCTGGGATTTCTGATTGAAAGACTTGGCCCATGCTTTTGAGGCTTCCCTAACCCTCACCAAATTATATGCAAATTGTTTCATACAAGAGACTCTTGAGTCCTCACGGATATGAGATCAAAAAGAGGACATAACATTCCAATATTCCTCCTCAAGGAGCTATAGAGGGTTAAATTTCATTGGAGTGGGAGGTTTCAACTCTTTCTTTTCCAGCATAAAAAGAATCTGAGATGGTCTGAGAGGCCACCTGAAACCACCCACGATTTTAAAATCCAAGGGCCTTCAAGGAGCTATTTAGAAATGATGAAACAGTCTGGCTTCTTAGCAATGATTTCGACACCCCTCTCATTTCTCCAAGTAGGTCTTAGCTTTGGAGGTTGCAATTCCACCACATGCTGGTCTTCTAGTAAGTGACTAAAGAAACCTTCTAAATGGTTGCGTCGAGGACTAGTGCCCTAAAATTATCTAATCAAAAGGGTAAAGTTTATATCCCCACCCAGGATTACATTCGACATGGAGAGGAGACCCAAGGACACCCAATTTTCCTAGTAAATCATTTTGTCATAGTAGGGACCGTAAATGTTAATTAAACATAAAGGAATTAAGAGGTTATGATCTTCTAGTTCAACTGGGATACCAGGAAAGGGAAGTAGAAGAAATAAATTTCAAATTACGATTCCAAGCCGTAAGAAGCCCTATAGAAAAACCTTCAAAGTCCACAAATTAGTAGGATAGGTCCTTAAGCCAAGGAGAAAAGGATTCCTATGATTTTGATCTGGCACACATAGCCTCTTAATTAAAAATAACATCTAGCAAGCAAGCCCTAACCAGCTATTTGAGGGATAAAATCTTCGGGGCACCCCCAACCCCGTGAACGTTGAAGGAAAAAACAATCATTGTTGCACCTTCTTCGGGCATTCCTTGCTCTAAGGGCCCAAAATGTGGTGGAATATTTTTTGCTTTGAATGTCATTTTCAGCTTAGATTTTGGACAGAGAGAAGTTTTATTTCCAACCCACAACTGCCCCATTGCCCAAAGGCTTATGTCTCAAACAAATATGATATTCTTATTTGAGTGGGAGGTTTAGAGGGGCTACTTCCAGACAGAGAAGAAACTAAATGCTGGGCAGGGGAGATACCAAGACTTGGGGGGGAGCCTTAGAAGTCCCAACCCATGACATCGAGCTACATGGAGGGTGGCCTATAGACACACTTGAGATAACTCCCTGGAGTAGAGCACATGGGACAAGAGGAGAGGTGTCTAGGGAAGCACTAAAAGGCAAGAAAGAAACCTCTATATCCATGTCGAAAAGAGGGGGAGGGGAAATAGAGGAGGGGAAATAAATACTATCTCCCATCTTAGAAATATAGGAACAGGGGGGGAGAGACACTTAACTGAAGAAACATAATCTAAGCCTTCAGTGCCCACGGTTTGAATTCCTATGTTCATCACAAGGGGAGGATTTTCGCTGACCATTGTCTCTGAATGTCTCAGATTTTTTTATTCAAAGACTTCATTTTCCTTGGACTGTTGAGATTTGGGTCTCCATATTTTTCTGAAAAGGGGAAAGTGGGGGAATGCTTTGTGGCATTGAGCCAGTGTATGGCCCACCTTGTGACAACCATAACAATGAAAAGGAATTAACGAGTAATCATTTTTTTGGTTCCAATATGAACTTTCATAAATGAGCTCTATTTCATCCAAGATGTCATCCTTAAAACTCACTTCAACTTGCAACCATACCCAACAATGATCCAACTTGGAGCTCCAATATTTTTCTAGCAGTAAAAAATGCCTGATATTATTTTTGATGAACTCTAGGGCCTCATAATCCATCTCCTCTTATTCCTCATAATATATCATCCTCATAATCTATCTCCTCTGATTCCATCCTCATCCATCAGGAGAGTGGCCTTTCGACACATACTAGTTGAAGAAAGCACCACAGAAACCCTCAAAACGTAACCTTAACTTCGCGAGATGAACCCTTTTGTTGTTAAAGGAGTGGATCATATATTTATGTTAATATTAGGTTGTTATTTATTTATTTTTCCATAAAAAATGTCCTAGGGTAAACATGCACTTCTTCACATTCTATGAATCATGCTCATGGTAAATGTGCTAGAGTTGTTGGGTATGTGTTATATTCTTTGCATGTGTGTGTGTGGGTGCGTCAGATATGACAATTGCGTCTGACGATCCCTCATACTAGTGCTCTGTTTGTGCCGTGTGCGCTGGGCACTTTCCTAGGGGGGTCCCAGGAGGGGCAGGTATGCCCCACCCTAGTTACGCGCAGCCCCTCGAAATTTTTTTTGGGGTGGTTTTTGCTATTTTTAGTGGTTTACTAAAAATAATCCTGGTTTTAGGGATTAGGGTTTTGGTATCTACGAAATACCTAAAAATATTGTATATATTGTATAGTGAATGGTGAAATTCAATATAATGAATATAAGAAAGGTTTTCCCGGTTGAGGGTTTCTGGTATATATCTCTGTGTACTATGTGAATGAGCCATTGATTAATTTTTGTTTTTCTTAAGAATCTATATGCATTGCTTTACTCCACAGGTTTAAAACTTACATGTGGCATCAGAGCTCGTTTTTGCCTTCATAGGGGTGCCTTTGTTGTTGAGGGTTTGGCTCGGTCTTGATAGATCAATTTTATCTTGGGTCTGTGATAAACGTGGGTTTAGTGGGAGATTTTGTAGTGGTGATTTGAGTGAAGAAAGAGGAATGGCGAGTTCTTCTAGAATCGAGATAGAGAAGTTCAACGATAAAAAATTGAGCTATGGAAGCTGAAAATGGAGGACCTTCTTGTAGACAAAGAACAATGGATCACTGTGCATCCTGGTACACAACCTACTAGTACACCATCTACTAGCACACAGGCTACTAGTACACAACCTACCAGTACACAAACTACCGGTACACCACCTACTGGTATGTCAAAGGAAGATTCAGAGAAGTTGGACAGAAGAGCAAGGAGTACTATTCGACTCTGCCTGGCAGATTCAGTGTTGTTGAACGTCTCAGGAGAATCTACAACCAAGGAACTATGGGATAAGTTGGGGAATTTATATCAATCAAAGTCCCTGGTAAACAATCTTTTTCTTCGAAAGAAGCTGTATCATCTTAGGATGGAAGATGGAGATTCTGTGACAGAACATCTAAATGCCTTTAATACTCTGGTAAGTCAACTGGGCTCTGTTAATATTACRATTGCAGAAGAAGATAAGTGCATTACTTTGTTATGTTCTTTGCCAGACTCTTGGGATAATCTGGTTGTAGCAATAGGTAGTACCACTCAATCTACATTGAAGTATGAGGATGTAGTTGCATCCTTGTTATCTGAAGAGATGAGGGGAAAAAGCATGGATGGTCACAACATAGATGCTTTATTTGCAAGAGGGCGTACCCAAGACAGGAACCTTGGTAAGACTTCGGGGTGGAGATCTAAATCTACAGGTAGATCTAAGTCTCCAGGAAAATCTTTGAGGAAATGTTGGAAGTGTGGTAAAACAGGGCATTATAAGAAAGATTGCAACTCTAAGAAGGTTGAAAAACCAAAGGAATATGATAGTACCTCTTCCACAGAGGCGAAAACCTCCATTGAAGAAGGAGGTGATGTTTACCTAGCATGTACAGGTACACATACAGATCATGATACATGGTTGATCGAATCATGTGTGTCATACCATATGACTCCTCACAGGGAGTGGTTCTCTGAATATGAAAAATATGATGGTGGTGATGTATTCCTAGGAGATGACTCGACAACAAAATTCTTGGGACGTGGTAGGGTTGAGTTTCTGCTAAAATATGGAAGGATTAGAACTCTCCCTGGGTTTCTACACATTCCAAAACTAGCCAGGAGCCTAATATATGTAAGCAAGATGGATGATGCAGGAGTGGATACTGTATTTGGAAAGAACACTTGCAAGATGGTACAAGGAGCAATGGTGTTGATGAGGGGAGTTCGGTGTGGAACTCTGTACAATTTGCTGGGAAGCACTTATACTAATGGGTGTAATAGTTATGTTCTCCTTGAGTAGACAAACAAAGAAGACAAGACCAATATCGTCCCTGAAAAGAAGACCATGCTGTGGCATCAAACACTGGGACATATTGGAGAAAAGGGCCTTCGAACACTACACGGTAAAGGTATGGTTGAAGGTATTTCTAATTGCACTTTGGATTTTGATTTCTGTGAACATTGCATATATGGTAAACATAATCGAGTAAGATTCCCATCTGGTGCTACAAGAGCAAACGGGATCTTAGAGTTGATACACAGTGATGTGTTTGGACCTGTTCCTGTTCCATCCCTAGGTAAATCTGTGTATTATGTTTCATTCATAGATGATTTTTCAAGGAACACATGGATTTATTTTCTTAGAAAGAAATTTGAGGTATTTGACAAATTTAAAGAGTTTAAGGCTCTAGTAGAAAATCAGACAGAGAAGAAAATAAAGGTATTGAGAACAGATAATGGTGGAGAATTCTGCGGAAATGAATTCGAAGAATTCTGTAAGAAGTGTGGTATAGAAAGGTAGAAGACTACTCCATACACTCCTCAGCAGAATGGAGTTGCAAAAAGGATGAATATGACACTGATGGAAAAAGCAAGGAGCATGCTCAACGGTGTCGGGTTAAGACAAGAATTATGGGCAGAGGCAGTGGGTACAACATGTTACCTGGTCAATCGATCGCCTTCATCAACGTTGGACGATAAAACTCCACATGAGGTATGGTCTGGAAAGAAACCCTCTCCTCAACATCTTAGAGTGTTTGGTTGCGATGCTTCTGTACATGTTCTAAAGGAAAATAGGAGTAAGCTGGATAAAAAGGCTGAAAAGTGTATCTTTATTGGTTATAAAGATGGTGTGAAAGGTTATAAACTTTGGAACCCAGAAACCAAGAAGACTGTTTACAGTCGAGATGTTGTGTTCAGAGAGGTAA
>ML777636.1:434141-498160 GCA_009831015.1 Picea engelmannii
TCTGAAGTATCCATGTGATTGGGTCCTTGCCATCAAACTTCCTCATATCAATATTAGGAACGTGGTTGGTCTTCAACCCAAAGTTGGAGTTTCTCCATTCTTGATTCACCTTCCTTGTGTCCTCATCATGAATTTCATGGGATACATTTTCACTTTCAAGTGTCCTCTCTATTAGGAAATTTTTCAATCCTTTCATGATCTCCCTTTTTAAAGCGTCCATCTTAGTATTTATTGCCTCAAACTTAGCTTCTGTTGAATCCATCATCTCTTGTAGTTCATATTTTGTCACTGTCTTCTTTTGTAAATCATTTATGTCCCTACACATTTCTTCACCTTCATCAAGAGTCCAAGTAGGATTTTCTGGAGGCTTATTTGGTGTAGAAGTTCCCTTTTTTCGTGGCATGTTGGCCAAGTATCACTTTAAACCTTGATTTTGAGGTGGTTCTAGACAATCTTCCTTTTATTGTATCTCCAAAATTTTGGCCCTTATAAGTATGAACTTTTATTTTTTATAGGTCTTTGATATTTCTTCTCTTCAATGCCACAGGTATGATAAAAATTGGATGTGCCAAGTAGAATTTACAGTAACTTCCCCACAACTTGCTGATTTTTGGCCTTTCCAAGAGATCTCATTTGTATAACGTGCCCCACAAAAAATAATTGATATGAAATTCTGAAACTCGTACCAGAACTACTATGGTCTGTCCACTATCCAATGCAACTAGTCTAACTCAATTTGGATACTCTAGGAAAAATTTATGATTTTTTTACCCAGAACACCTGCTTGAGACTAGTCAGATACCCTATCTTCCACAGAGTGTATCTACAAATTTAAGATGACCCATAAGCTAAAATTGATACCATGGATACCTTACTAATTTCTGAGAATAGCCTCCAGAGTTCAGGGTCTGAAACGTTACAAAAAAAAATTTATAGCGAAAATTCCGCAATGAATCAATTAAGGATGATTCCAGAACCCTCTCTTACAAAGGTTGTATCTCTAAAAGTATAAAGCCTCAGGTGTTGAATTTTTAACCCAGCGTATCTTGATCCATCTACTAAATATCCTCCAAGTCGTTCCTTCTGAATCGTTGTAGAAAACAAGTTATAGCGATAATTCCACTGTGTCTCAGATGTAGCAACGAAACCCCAAGACCTTGAACTCTGATACCATATGTTAAGAACCAAATATCAATATAGCATAGAAAAACCTCAGAATAAGTACTCAACGCCTTGAAAAAGAGAGAATTTTAGATAATAAGCCTCTTCAAGGGGGCAACCTCCTTTTACCCCACATACATGTTCAAGTACAAGATGATTCCAAATGAAAATGTCTCCTTGGTATATATAGGAGACTAGGAGGTATAATTACAACTAATGGAATAAATCTGACATAAATAAAATAACATTACTAATGTAATATGCCCCAATTAAGGGGTAATGAGCCAATATTAGGGCTTAACAAAGATGCATAGCTCTCCGATCCCGACATCATCAGAAGTCCCCTGGTCACCCAAGTCTAGGATGATGGACAGGATAGCGTGAAGTAAAAGAAGAAAAATGAGGAAGTGAAGAACATAGAAACCGACGAGGAGGACAACGCCTCAGAGGAAAGTAGGTCGGACTCACCTGTAGGAGGAGGAGGAGATGAAGTGAACCAAAAATAAGGAGAGGACGAAGGACAAAAGCAAGACAAAGGCGAAGTTACACCGCCGAAGGATACCCTTATCGAGGCCAAAACATCAAAGAAAAGGAAGGTTTCCTCGTAGAAACCCTCAGCACGGAAGAAGACCTGAGACAATAAACCCCAGTTGCAGAATGTGCTCACAGTGGACGATATCGATCTCATCATCACAGTTGTAGAATACGCTTAAGAGGATATCCTGTAGAGACAGGAATTGAAGCAAGAAACACTGTATGACAGAATAGAGAAGGAGCTCAAAGACATACAACCAGATATCCATTCGAGCTGCGTAGTGCCTACTACACCTTCTTCAGTAGAAATTGCATAATTGGGGGATGAGCCTACCCAATTACAAAGATTAGCAGATGCAACAGAGGCTCGACTTCGTCGAGTCCAAGAAGAAAAGTAGTAGGCTACATAAGCCTTGAAGTAAGAAAAGGAGGAGGTCTTAGAGAAAATTCAAGTTGCGCAGAAGGAGAACGATCAAAATCAAGCAATGTATGAGGAGGACAATGCAAAGATGCAGAAAGAAAGAGATCAACTACTCACAGAGCAGACTGTGGTCAAAGAAGCAGTGACTAAATCACTTCGCTTTGTGCTTGGCTTGGCATAGGAGGAACTAGATTCAACCAAGATGCAAGTGGGGAAGCTCGCTAAAGCTATTCAGAAACTTCAAGCAAGAATAATGGAGCTAGAAATCCAAGCAATGCCGAGCACTCCGCAAGAAGTGTGAGATCAGAGGGAAGAAGCTGCCAAGAACGCAGTAGAAAGAATCAGGGCACTGGCCTCAGAGTGTAAGCAATTGAGTGAACGGAGTGCGCAAACCTATGAGCACCTTACATAAGACCTAGAGCTGAAGAAACTAGAAGCACAACTCTAGGAGGTGAAGCAACAAGCATCCACTGTGCAAGCACAGATGAAGCTGCTTACTACAGTTGAGAAAATGAAGCGATCACAGGAGCAACACGCATTCCAGATGCAGGTTACTGCTATCCAGAGAAAAGTCATGGAAGTGACACAGAGGCTCCATTCGGTTGAGGATGAATCCTACAGGATTTTTGAAGAAGTTGAAGGACAAGGCTCGCAGCTAGACCAACTGGCTGCGACATTGGAACAACGTCTGGAAGGACCTGTTATTGAGCAAGTGATTCAAGAGTTCGTCGAGCAGGAGGCTTTGGTGAAGCAACAATTCGAGGCAATTCGATCTAAGCTCAAGGAATTCGAAGCAACATTGCCCAAATCTAAGTGACTCGGGACGAGTCACAGGTTAGTGTTGGGGGCTTGTTGGCCCTTGACAAAATTTTGAGGAAACTTTGGTCATGGTTGACCATTTTTGCAACTTCGACAGGCTAGTCGAAGATGGAGCACCCAGGAGAAGCGGAGATCATGAGATCTCACTTATTTTGTGGGCTTATGGACCAAGAAAAGGGTTATTAGGGTTTATGTAATGGGTATGGGATGTTGGCCCATGGGTTTACCCATGTTTAGACCTTTTTGTAAATGTATAAATAAGTATCTAAGCGATGTAAGAAATAGTAGTGAGCTATGTGCACAATATATTGAAAGAGTATGTTTGTATTAGTGCAAGAGATTGTAAGTTTCTCCATGCAAAAGATCGTGTAAGACTTTGTGCTAGTGAGGAATTGGCTCTGTGCCTTGACCTGATTTTGAGGAAGGTGGATAAGTGCGATGTGCGCAGATCACCTGTCCACTGCAAAGTTGGGCTCTATGGCTTTGTGCATAGGATCGGATGAATGTAAGGAGTTATAAGACTAATAAAGAAGAAGAAGAATAAGTTGGTGGACATAGCCCCACACTAGGGTGAACCACGTAAATCCTATGTTTGATGTGCTTTGTACCATGTGGTTTATATGATTGTTGCTTAGTGTTGTTGATGTTATATATAATGAATGCATCTGATGGTGTAGCTTAGTGCTTAATTATGTGAATGGATGCTATATTTGAACTGATGCTATGTGCTAATTGATTAGATGTGCTTAATCTTGATTTGTACTGTGCTAATCTGTAATAAGGGTTAAACCTGCAATGTGAATAAGGTTCAAGAACTAATGCATGTTATTGGCTAAGTTCTCTATTAAGTATTTTAATCACAGATCTGTGTCCCAGCTTGGTTGTAGACACATGAGTCCTACAACCCCCCTGCCTCTACCTCGGGTGAGACTTCATCTGCTTCGTAGGTGTTGTCGAAAGGGCTTGTAGTTAGGGTTTTGTTGGTGCGTTATTGAAGCATTGAACCCTGGGTCTGCCCCTGTGGAAACATGAGGCAGGCCATGAAACCCCGTGGAATACTTCATAATAAACAATATACCATACCTATTTAGAGAATTCACATTCCGGAAATAGATGGATGGAGCTTTCCAAACTTTGTCGACACAAGGCACATCTAAACGACCCCTGAAATATTCTTTTACATAAATTCTACCCCGTGAGTATTTTACCATGAGCCAGATTCCAAAAAAATATATTTATTTTTGGGAGACCATAACTATTCCAAATATTCCTCTAGAGATTTGACTTTTCAGGAAGATTTGATTGCAGAAGCAAAGCGATATATCCTCCCTTAACATAATGGCCAACTTCTCCCCATCCTCTGTTATCTCTAGACTGAAAATGTACCGGAGCCATCCTTTGGAATTTTATCAAGAAGTTAGAAACCAGAGCATTAATATGGGGAAGATATAGACCCATATCCTAGCCCAACCACACACCATTGGAACCCCACCTAGTGATATCAAACATAGTGGAGTTATTCGAGTTCTCCCACCATCATTTGAGAGGGAGGAGATAGGGATCTTGAATTAAAGTGGGGTTTCCCAAAATACCATCCTTCCAAATATTGATATTTCTTCCATTTCCTAGAATCCAAGTAAGAGAGATTTGAAAAAAGAGAGGGAGACCCAAATCAACTTCCAAATAGGTGAACCCATATCTTGAGCGGGAGGGTGTTCAAGACATATCCTCCAATCCCTTTAGAAATATTTCTTGAGAAGGGATATTTTCCACCCATCTTAATCGCCTGTCACCAATCTGCGTAGAAGTTTGGACCCAAGAGGAATATTCACCATCCCAAGGTCTCGTACACCAAGACCATTGTGATCTCTAGAGGACCTTACCAAAAACCAACTCACCAAATGAAATCGTTTTGAGTTTAATTTTCCTCCTTGCCAAAGGAATTTACAGATAGCCTATGCTAAAGCATTTTTAACACCAACAAGATCCAATAACAAGGAAAATTGGAAGATAAGAAGCGATGGGAGAATAGATTTGACCAAAACTAACCTACTTTTCAGATTCAACCAAAGGGCGCCCTATACCTCAAACTTCTCTTTAATTTTCTGCAAGATTATTTGCCAAGTATCCCTAGGAAGCATTTTTCAGTCAAATCAACATTCCCAAATATTTGAAAGATTTCCAATTGGTTGTGAATGAGAATTGAAAGATATTGGCTATGCCCATTAAGGATTGAGCACAAACGTTCCATGCATACAACTAAATTTTGTTCTTATTGATTAACCCACCTGAGATATGAGTGAACCGATACAAAATAGTTTTAAATTTATGAGCTATAACTCTTGATGCCCCTCCATGAAGCAATGTATCATCAATAAATTTTGAATGATCAATTATTTTGACCCCTCTAGAAATTCAGAGCCCGAGAATCGCACTTGAGCTTTGTTTCCATTCTAATATTTTATTCAATGATTCAACCATTAGAACATATAGTAAAGGGGAGAGACGACATCCTTGATGAAGGCCCATAGAAGCTTTAAAAAAAGATGTTGGTTGACCATTAATTAGGGGGGCTATCTAGGGATTATTGATACAAGGGCCTATATAGGTTATGAAATCGTATTTGAAGCCAAATTTATCCAATATTGCATTAAGAAAGCTATGCTTAGCCTTGTCAAAAAAATTGGCCATATCTATTTTAATGATCATACCTTTTCCCCCTCGAATATTTCTCGAATGAATGGCCTCCTGCACCAAAATAATATTATCCCAAATCTTCCTCTTTTCCACAAAACACCCTTGATTGGAGAGAATTAGCTAACTCAATACAAGTTTAATCCTATTGGAAATTATTTTTTCCACGATCTTGTAAGATACATTGAATAGAGGGATGGTGTGAAATCTATCAAAGGATGAAGCATTCTTGTCTTTTGGAATAAGAGCTAGAAATGTCGAGTTAGTGGCTCTGCCCATCTAAGAAGATTTATGCACATACTGAATCATTCTAGTCAACTCAAATTTAATGATGGACCAACACCTTGTATAGAAATGGGTAGTAAATTCGTCAAGCCCAGGATCTTTGTCTTGATTAAACTGATTCAAGGATGCCAATATTTCCTCCTTAGTAACCTACTTATTCAAAGCCAAATTATCCTCCTCTGAGACCAACGAGGGAATATGAGAAATAAACTGCTCACACAACAACTTATCCATGGCTCCATTCTATGAGTACAAAGTTTCAAAATGAATTGTTGCAACCTACTTGATATCCTCCATTGTATTTAATACTTCACCCCCTTGAGTAGTGATTTCCTCAATCCTATTGTGCCACTGTCTTGTTTCGACCTACTTGTGGAAGAAGTTGGTGTTTTTGTCGTCGTCTTGAAGCCACAAACTTCTGGATTTCAGCCTCCACATTTCCTCCTCCTTCTTTTGCGAACTTATATATTTATGATAAACTATCTATTCCTTCTACATCAAATATGAGAAAACTTCACTATTCTCCATCCTTTCTTGTAAATCAACAAAATGCCTATGATTTTCCGCTACTTCAAGAGCCAGAGAGTGGAATGATTATTTTGCCCATATTTTTAGAGAAGCCTTAGTTCTTTTGAGATTTTTCTCCTAGATATGAACAAGGGAACCCATAATCCATTGAATCCATGAATTGGAGACCAAGGGGAAAAATCCCAAATCCTCCATCCATAAGGGATTAATCTGAAAGTGGATAGGCCCCAAGTTCTCTTCTTTCAAAATGCATAAGGAGATAGGACAATGATCAGAACAAGCCCAAGGGAGGAAAAGAGAGGAAACCGTCCCAAGATGTGCCAAAAAGGTGTTGTGAATCAAGAAACGATCAAGTCTTGCAGTGATGTGACCCAAACCTGCTCTTCTATTATTCCAAGTGTATTTTCCCTTGCTAGGTTGGATATCAATCAAGTGTAGAAGATAGATGAGGTCCTCAATATTTTCCCTAAATGAATCCTAAACAATGGATCCTCCTTTTTTTCCTTCCGGTGAAGGGTGGTATTGAAATCATCCACCATTATACACATTTTTCTAAACCCTAGCTCCCTAATTTCTAATAGTGCATCCCAACATTCAAATTTTCCTTATAGTTATTGGGCATATAAAAATTAAGCAAGTGAATCATCATACTTGAGGCAAATGGAAAAGTATTACCATGATCCAATATGTTGATTCATAGCTACTTCCCTACTGAAACAAATCAGGGTTCCATAGGGTACGCAAACCCCCCGAGCCCCCCCTGGACTAATTTCTATTCCTTCGCTTTTTCTCTAGATTTGATTTATTTCCTAAAGGACTTCAGAATCCCTCATTTTTGTCTCCTGGATCATAAGAACTTGGGGTTTATTGACTCTTATATTTTTTCCTATAGCTTCTTTATTTTATTTGCTACCCAAACTTTGCAATTCCAGGATACTAATTCCATTATTTACCCGAGGATTTAGTTGCCCCCCTTTAGAGGGTTGAGAACTAGTCAGAGCCACCCCTTTAGAAGACTATACATTCCCTTGAGATCTCCCACTCTTCACCTCTTTTTTGAATGATCCATCCAGAGTGGTCTGTATACCAAGTTCCTTGTCCCGATCGACTTCATTTTCCCTTCTATTTTTATTAGATCTTTGACCTACTTTCCTGGATGTTTTTTTGTGGGTTACTTCCATCTCACATTCATCCTCAGAATACTCCTGGCTCCCTTCCTCAAGGATGACTGGAATACCATACATTGTCCTAGTGATGATTTTACCAGGAGTGGATCCCCCATCTTAGGAGAGGGAACGTCTTTCTTTTTTGGTTGATGCTCAAGTTCCTCCTTGATATGCTTGCTAATATTTTCCATTTCGACCCTGATCTCATGTGACTCTGCATTTTCCGCCTCTATATTCTCTAAGGATGCGAACTTATTTCGACTTCTCTCAGCCTCACGACCCTCCCCAACAATAGAACTCAAAGATTTTGGAGGATATTTTTGTGGAGAATGGGGTGAGGGATTCAACACCCCCCCCCCCAGGATTCTTTCATTATTGAACAACTTTATTTCCCGCCACATTCTTTATTTTTGGTTTTTCCATTGTTCTTGTTCACCTTCAACTGATAGATTAGGCTTGGATTTGGGGCAGTTCTTTGTGAAGTGCCCATATTCATGGAAAGCTTTCCATTTAAACATGGGCTATTCATACTCTACCTTTTGAATATAAGACCAGTTTTCAAGGGTTAGTTGAATAGCCTCTTACAAACCCTTTTCTAGATCTACCTCCACACATATCCAGGCACACGCTTGGATACCTTCCTGTGGTTCAGTTCGATCAATGAATATACCCAACATATTGTCGATGCTTCTCAGGGTTTCATCATTCTAGCAGGGGAAAAGGGGAAAAGGAAGGTGAACGCAAACTGGGATTGCAAAAGGGATATCGTTCTCAGGACTAAAGTATGACTTCCATTTATTCAAATACATACATGTGGTGCCCATAAAATAAAGCTTGGTTTTGAAAATAAGATCCCAATATGCTTTATTTTCAAACAAGAGCACAAAAAAACCCTTATCACAAAAGGCTGAAAACATTTTCCCTTGGATCCGAGTCTTCCAGTTCTTGTGAAGCCATTGAGCCATAACACGCAAGGACGACCACAATCCAATAAATTGTCCAATTAACCCATTTTCAGCAAGCCTCAATGTGAAGTTACGCAAGGTCGATGGAAGCACTAGGACCTTCAGAATGTCATCTATCTTATTGACAAATCGCAATGGTAGAGGTTTTACAGATTTATTGTAGGAAGCAATTAGAGACTGAAACACTATAATACTAGGGGGCAATGGAGGTGGTGGGGGATCCCTCCCCCCCCCAAATCTGAAGGCCATGCTTCAGGACTTTAGAATAAATCCAAATAGAAATGATAAAACCCTAGCAGAGCATTGTTCGGTCTCAATAGTATTACAATCCCTTCTTTATTGTTTTTATAATGCCTCGTCGATTAAGATTTGCTACTTTTATGACTCATTTTTTATGTTTCCAGATGATTTTAAATTTGTGATTACTTTTGCAATTGAAGAATACTTGAATGATTATTTAATTTGATGGATTGCTTACTCCTTGTATGATTTTTATGCATTTTCTTTAATTCTTTGCATTGAGTGAAACCATGATTTGATTTTGTGTCTTATTTTAATGCCAACTTGTTTACTTCTTGGATAATGATGATTAATGATATTTGCACTTATTTTTGTTGCATGATTGTTTAATTATATCTTGTAGTTAAAATTGGTCTAATAATTTTCAATGCCATGTAGTGAAAGATATCCAAGTAACTACATCATAAGATAAATGAAACTTATCACCTTAAAAAATAATCTCCATTCTATACGGTCATAAGAGATAGGGATAAATATTGTGAGAAGTGAGAAGTGAAGTAGTTCGATAAATATTGGTAATTCTCAATCACAAATTATGTAAGCATTTGAAGTTATGTGATACAAGAGTACAAGTAACGTACCCAAGGATTTTTCAATTATGTTGTACATGTAGGAAGAGGTGAGATCATGCACTAGAGTTTTGTAAGTATGTCTATGAAGATACATTGCCTTTTAGCTTGGAAGGTTTGTTTTAAAGCATGAAGGGATTGGCATGTGAAAGGGAAACGTGGGAGATATATTGGTCACAAGAAAAAATATACCAACTCAAATTTGTCAATGGTTCTTAATGAAATCTTAATGCTCGACCAAGTTTTCAAAAAATATCACTAAGAATGCTCGACCAAGTTTTGAGGCATGGCATGTAACTTTAAAGGTCTTTTTTCTTTTGGCCTTAGTTAGTGTTAGGTGCGACCTTCAATGTTATTTAATGAAATCTTAATCACTGAATGTGAACTCATCAATAAGGAGAATACAACAATATATATCATAGATGACAATCACACGTGGACTTGTTAAATTCACCAAGGCAATGGTCCATGCGAGGACTAGACTTTAGCCTCGAAGTCATATTTGCAAAGATTTTTGTAGTCCGATCAAATTGAATATGGGAATGTTGGAAGGGATTAGAATGATGTTTTCTTGGTCCATGATCAAAATTCAAATAATGGAATTATATTTCGAGCCCTGAAAGTAAAAAAAAACACAATTTTAAAAATTCCATGTCAAACAAGCTAGTTTTATCAAAAGTATCCATTATAGTGAGGAATATGGCTTCTAACTAGTCATTGGAAATATTATAGTGTCGTCTACTCTAATCTTTTGATGGATTTGCATTCTAGTATCAAGTGAGGGATTTACATAGTTATGGAGCCAAAAAAACCATGGGGTTCACATGTGTTAATTTTAGTTGGTTTTGATACTTTGCCAACTTATCTCTTTGCTTATTTACTGACATTGTACATGACACTAGGTGACTCTTTCTAAGTGTAATGATTTCACCACCTCACTAAAATTAGCACCTATAGTGGTGAGGCCATGCAAATGAGAACACAACTCACCTTGAAATCCAACGATCCAAAAGAAGCATGTGAAACTCAACAATGCTACAAACTCAACTATCTACTTGAGGAAGCTTCAATTTGTAGTTGGTTTGTTGATTTAAGGGTGTTCAAGTTTTGAACTGCAACTACAAGGGTTTTTTGTTGAAATTTTATGCATACAAGGCCAAAGCATTGGATTTGGAATCCAACAAGCACTCTATGATAGAAATCTAATCTAGGAAGGATAAATCACTGACCTTAGCGGCCAACAAGCACTCCATGCCAACAATTTTCCCAGGGAAGGCTAAATTTTTGAACTAGGAAGCCAACAACCTCTCTAAGGAAGAAAATGTACCCATTAACCTCTTAGGTGAGCGATTTTGTACTCTGGGTTGTGGAAAGGACTATGGAGTTTCTATTTTTAATGAAATCGATCACCTAGGAAGGTGATAGCCTTCCTAAGCCAAAAAATTATGTCTTGACCTCCTAGGTGAGCAATTTGACCTCCGTGAGTGACTTGCTCACCTTCGAATGCTTCTTGACCTCCAACGCAAACAATTTTCCCTTTGCCTCTCTAGGTCAACAATTTTATTTTTCTTTTGTCCTTTTATTCTAAAAAATGATGTTTCTAAATGTAACACTTGGGCAGAAATATCCCTCATTCTTTACCTCTCATTCACCTTGGGAAAAATATCTTCAACTCTCTTTCTATAGGGGACCATTCTCCATTGTTTTTTTTTGTCTACTATAGGTTTCACATTGTCCAGGATTGTTCTAGATAGAAAGCACTATCATTTATTGAGAAATATGCATCTCATAGACACTAAAATATGCATTTTTTTCTAAAGTTTAGAAGAATTTCAACCTCTAGAATGCCCCACAAATCAGAAATAATAATAATAATTCTTTCCTCGGAAATTTAACAACTAGGTTTGTGTGTGTGTATCTTTGAGGTTTTAAAATTTTATTTCAATATTTCTATGCTATTTTTTTAATTTATGGGTAGGCTGCTACCAAATACATGAGGTATAATATTAACGACACTCAAAACTAAGAAAACCACACCCTATTCAGATTATACAAAAAAAATTGTTGATTTCTGTACTCCTGGCAAACTTTTGTACAATAAAGGCCAATATGGTGGTATCTTGCTACTATGGGGCATACTATTTAAAGCTTGACATTCTAGATACCCAATAACATTAAGCACAAATATGATCCTCTATATATTATGGGCTCTCTTGTCAATATATCTTCTATATAAATTTTGGCTTGCTTAAAATGCCCTAATTTTTAATAGTATGTTAATTATTTTAAGATAGAAAACTCAACGATCCTTAATTTTTAAAAGAACTAAGTTAATCATTTTAATATTACAAACTTAGTGATATCCCATCTCAAGGAAAGTCTCGAAAGTAATTACTATCATAACCAAAAATGTGTTTTATATACTAAAATATACATACATCAAAGTGCATTTTCAATGGGTATCACAATCCAAGGTTTTTCAAATTCTAGAATACTCCTTTGGGAATGTTGTCCACCAAAAATTTGCAACAAATCCTAGCAAACACAAAATCTGCGAATGTATAAAGGATGATCCTATAAATAAAACTACTCATGAAAACTATATCAATTTAGGGAAGGATGTTGTAATTGGAGAAATTTTAGGTAGGATAAAACCAAAGATTAAATCATTCTTACATCTCCATCCTTGGTTTCACTTCCATAGGGATTTGTATAAAGGTTGTAGTTTGCAAAGATTCACTGAAATTATACCCAAAATCTCGAAATTAATTAAGTGATTTGATCCATATAAAATCATTATTAAACAAGTGATACAATGAGCTCACAAAATGAAATAGGAATCTAAATACATATCCTAATGGTGGAGACATTACTTGAGCAATGACCATAAGTGTATGTAAGGTGGAAACCTTTTCCACATCCAAATTTGGCATCGATCAGTTGACTAATAAATAATATGAACACTACCCATGCACGTTCTCTCGATGAAATACCACCAACTAGAATCATGTAGAGGAACTCCATAACAACCAATAGATTTTACACACGGTTATAATCAACAAAGGTTGTATAGACATGGAGATGGTGACTACATATTTCAAATTTCTATTTTCAAGTTTTTAATAAATGGGGAGTTGATAATGCTTCAAATTGCGCTTCCATTTTCATGAGATATAAATATTGAGTCATTGTTAGTACATCAATACATGGAATTTAATGGATTGATTGAGACATCGATAATTAATGCATGCTCATACTAAGAAAAGTGGTGGTAGTGATTGTACAACTCAATATGGATGAGATGTGAGAGAGAGCACTTTCAAACACAAATTTTTTTATATTTCAAATCCTTTTTATTTGTTTCTATGCTTAATAGATCCATTTTAAATGGATTGATGGTGGTTTTTTATATGCTCGTATGATAAACATTTAAAATATAAACATTTGATATAATGTTGATAACAAATAATATTTGGGACTCAATAAACCCGTGTTGCTAATTTATAATCTTGCATTAAAAAACTCATTACTTTGGGGAATGTCAATCATAGAATTCCTATCAACTTAACAAGGAAGGGAAAATTAACACTATGCTTGAACACAAAGGAAAATAGGTTGAAGCACTAGAATAAATGTTAATATATCCATGCCCCTTTCTCCCCTATGCACTCGTAAAACCCCTAAACAAGTGCCAATTTGAGCTCCGAAAGGTAGTGTCCATAAATGGGTTAAACTAAAGAAAAAGCATGTCCTTTTTAATTGGGCCTCATGAGAAAATCCTATCCCATTGAGCATAAGATAACTCATCCTTGGCCCAAATAGAATTTCCATTTGTAGGTCACATAAGGGTTACATAGGATCATGGAAAACGTATCAGAAGTAGTGGCATTGTTTCAAGATTACAATTCCTAAAGGAACACACCTCGAGCTCAATACTCTACATAGGGGACTCCATGTTGATGGTGCTCCTCCTACAAGGGAAAATGAATTCAACAAACCTTAGGTGAAGCATATCTATGAGAGAAGTCTCCTAGTTAAACAATTAAAAGAATATTGAATCACCAAGTGAAAAGGAAAACCACTAGGACATATTGGCTCTCTTTCCAATGAGGCAATCTAGGAGAAAAGGTAATGAGAAAGTATGGGATAATTGAAGGGAAAATGCATTGCAGTTATTATCTCACATGAAGGCATAGCATGCATTGGGAGAAAGGGTTGTGTGTCAAGACATGTGTTATCTTTTTGTTTCTCTAAGCACGTTTTCCATTAACCATCAATTTATGTCATTCCTATTTTGGGGGATTTTCTATTTTTAGTGGTTCTATTTATAAACTAACGTTCACTAGATGACTAGTGATTAGTAATTTTTTATTTTTATTTTTATTTTTATTTTTTTAATGTAATACATTTCTTGAGGAAATACACCAAACATTTCCCTGCATTCCAAGGGTGGTACTGAGGGTGAATCAAATTCTTAAAGGCTCAAGGCGAAGTCAACATCTCAACAACAATCACCTCACAAAGAGAAAACATGTTAGAAAGTAGGATTTAAACTCAAGTGGGGAAGGAAACAACTTTTCCTCTAAACCACCCGATCTACACCCTATTCACAATTATTGATTAATTATCAATGAATTATTTGCATTTAAATAATGAGTTGAGTGCTTGGAATGTGTTGGCAGGTGTTCACCACATAGAGTGTGCTCAACATGTGTCTCTTTTTTCTTGGCACATGTGAGATGCATTACCCGAGGAATTACATAGATTAGTGTTCTTGGCATATTTTTTCCTATGACATCACATGGATGAGTGTGCTTAGAGTGCGTTGGCATGTGTCTACCTATTCTTGACAATGTGGCACATTTGTTGGAGAGTTACAATTTTCGATTCTTACACATTTTTGCATGCATGGATACTTGTCTTATTCTCTAAAATGAGATGAAAGGTGCTTTAGAAAACAATTAGTCATTGTAATTATTCTTTCAGTGTTAAGGAAAATTTATGTGGTTATTGCTACATCTTTCTAGATTGTTGGTTTTTATTAGAAGACTTTGTATTTCTCAATCTACACTACACCTCTTTTTTAAATGATCTAAAATTTTGATATGCAATGTCTACATTCCTAATCTACACTCCTATGTTTTTTTTTCAAAAATCTAAAGTTTTGATTGTGTTTCTTAATGTTTTTAGTGTCATTTACAGGGTAAAATATTTGAGTGAAAATACATTTTCATGAATCAAAAAATTTAACATGGTATCAATGTTGTATTGTTGAAATTATTTGGTCTAATTAATGGAAGCAACTACTTGTTAGAGGGGGACTGACCATCAAGGATTTCAACATGTGTGATTCCCAACAAGTTCCAATGATTGGAGCAACCCATACCTCAAAAAGGCACAAGGACCTACAAGAGGTTAGACTTTTTATGCTTGTGAATGGTCAATTGAACATATGAAAGGTTGTTGAGGTTGTGAATGGTGAATTCAACCTATGAAAGGTTGTTGATTTTCACTGAATTTTTTTTCTTTGATTTGTGAATCCAAGGGATTATAGGATGAAAAAAATTGAAATGTTGAGTCTTAGAGAGTGTGCAAGTTGCATATTCTTATAGAGAATATTGATCTCCAGGATGTAGTCTAAAGAAAAGTTATAGTGCATATTGATCCTTAGTAGTTATCTCAATATGAGAAGAGGGTTGCTAAGGTGAAAATGATTATTTTGGACTATGTCAAGAACCCCCTTAAATCCTCACATCGTAAGGAAATTAGCAAAGAAATTTTCAATATAATGACCACTCTTTATCAAAGCATTAAAATTTATGAGAAGATTATCTTGATGAACAAGCTCACCCTAACACACATGAGTAATTTAGAGATCATGGAGAGTTACCTTATGAAGATCACCAAGCTTGAAGATCAACTCTTTGTTATTGGTATGAATATCGAATACAAGGAATATGATTTCTCTGTTATTTGAGAATCCTTTGTTTAGGGTATGTGCATTCAATAAAACCTATCAAATTATGTGAATATTTCAGACATATTTTTCGAAGATGACATAAGGTGGGAAGCAATGTCAACATGAAGAGAAGAGGACCAAGAGATTGTAGTTATCAGGGAGGTGAGGAAAGGTGGAAAGTAAAAGGGGCATGTGAAGGGAAAGGAGGAAATATATTCTTCAAAGAATGGCACTAAGAACCAAAATCATGTGAAGTGTTACAAGTGTCATAATAAATAGCACTTTGTTAATCAATTTCTAGAGAAGAGAAAAATAAAATGTACACAGTAAAAGTAGTGTGTAGGGAGTGAAAATATTTCATCGAGAATGGATGATTTGGAATCCAATATTGAAACCACCTTCTCTAGGGTTTCATGCCTTTATATCATTACTACTTCTTGTGTTGGTTGCAGACAGTGGAACGAAATGATGTATGACATTCAACCAAAAAAATTCAGTGTCTCAAGAACAAGACGTGGGCATACAAGGGGAGTTGGGTGATATGCTACATAAATAATCATTGGAATGGACACCATATCCTTTAGGATGACCTCCACTAATGTTTTCATTTGTTTAAGGTTTTTTTATGTCTAGATTAACAAATAATATTCTTCATGTCTAAAGGAATACATATATGAAATGTATAGTTGAGTTCAAAGATCAATAGTGCATCATAAAATAATATAGCAAAGAAATTCATTAGTTTTTTGCCAAAGTAGTGCGTGAAGGAGGCCTTGGGCCTCCTTGTTGATACTACAAAACATGATTCCTTAGTACATGATAGTGGCAAGTTGTGCATATTGTGGCACATGCATCTTGAGCACTTGCACTATGGAACTCTTCTTCTCTTGAAAATGGTGCAGGGATTTCTAGATTTCAAGCTAAAGAAGATCGATGTGTGAAAAGGATTTTCACTAGATAAGCATTCTAAAGACTACTTTTACATCTAGAGAGCATAGATCAAAATATATTTTCATTCAAAACATTAAGTAAATTAAAAGCCTTGGTTGAAAAATTAGTGAAGGAAGAGGCTGAAGATGCTTCAGTTCGATAATGGAGTGGGGTACACCTCCAAGGTGTTTTATTTTTTTTCGCAAAGTAGGGATTAAGAGGATGTTTACAGTTCCATACAACCCACAAAAAATAGTATCATTGAATATAAGAACAAAGCCATTGTTTGAGATAACAAATCCATGATTCTTGACATGGACTTGTCCATGTGTCTTTGGAAAAAAACATGAAAAATTGTTTCCTACATCTTGAATTGATGTCCTCACAATATTCTAAAGGAGAAAACACTAAAGGAGGCTATCATTGGTGAGAAACCACAGGTATACCATTTCCATGTATTTGGTTATCCATTTTATATGCATGTTCTTGATGAAAAATAAACTAAGTTAAACCCCTAGAGTATCAGAAGGATTTTGTTGTATACGTTGAAACTTCCAAGGGGTGTCGAATCTTATATTCCAACACAAAAAAAGATAATGTTACATAGGAATGTGAAGTTTGATGAGGATGAGTGACCCTTAAGGTCATGGGAGCCTCCTATAGTGATGGAAGAAAGTGAAAATCTTGTTGTTCAAAATTCAAATATGGAATTAAAGGAGAAATAAAATTCAAATCTAAAAGATTCCAAAAAAGGAAAATAAGACTCACTACATTCAAGTTTAGCTAGAAAGCCAATATGGCTTACCTGTGCAATGTACGAGGCACAAGAACAAGTTGGAGTGCCTAAATATACATTTCGGGTGAGTAATCCACATAAGAAGTTTCATACTTATGTTGCATTAATGACTTCCGTTATTGAGACAAATCCTTCCAACATTGAAGAGGCCTCTATGAAGTAGGTATGACATGATGTCATTACAAAGGAGTAAAATGAAGAGTCTCCATAATGATGTTTGGGATATAGTTCTAATACCTGCTAGAAGATTAATGATTGATAACGAATGGATGTACAAGATAAAGCATGTAATGAATGGAAACATTGAAAAGGTGCAAGGCCAAGTTTGTTGCCAACTGATTCTCTTATAAAGAGGGAGTTAACTATGATGAGACTTTTTCTTTAGTGCCATGCCTCTATCATAACCATCATGTCTTTATCATCTTGCCTTGGTTGGTATTTATATCCAACATATGTAAAGACAATGTTCTTGAATGACATGATTAAGGAAGATATATATATATAAATCAAAAAATATGTTTTGAGATCCATAAGCGAGAGACCCATGTTTGTAGGTTCAATAAAATATATTTATTCTCTAAATCATGCACCAAGAGAAAGGTACTCCAGGGTTGATGAGTATTTATTGAAGTTGAGATTTTCCAAGACTTGTGCATTCTCTAATCTTTATTTTATATCCGATAATCAATATACTTGTCTTGGCCTTGTATGTAGATGACCTTGTCATTACATGGAACTCTAGCCAATGCATTTTGCAGTGTAATAATAAATTGGCTAGTGATTTTGATATAAATCACATTGGTATGCTACACTTTTTTGGGGGACTAGAGGTTTGGCAGGTTGCATATGAAGTCTCCCTTAAACAAGTGAAGTGCACGATAGATATTTTGAAAAGAATTCAAATGTTGGACAACAAACCCATGTCTATCCCTATGGCTCATAATATGAATTTAACTTGTGGTGATGATTCAAATTTGGTCGATCCTACTCTATACAGGAAATTAGTAGGGTTTTTGATGCACCCTCTGAATATTGGACTAGATATATGCTATTCAATAGATATGCTAACTCGATTCATGGTTGAACCTCGATAGTCTCACTAGAAATTTAGTAATCATATGCTCATATATAGGAAGGGCACATTCATCATGACATGGTATACAAGAGATGGAGAGTTGTTACTCCATGGATTTGTTGATTCATATTGCATAGGAGAGGCAAGCAGATGATTTCTTTGTTCAACAATAAACAAGGGGTAGTTGCACTCAATTCCACATAAGAAAATAAAATAGCAACCTCTTCAACAAGTTATGAAGATATATGGCTTCACAAGTTGGTCATAGAGTTGACTGATGAGAATCTAGATCCCATTGTTATTTACTATGATAATTAGAGTTGCATTGAGCTATTTCAGAATCTAGTGTTCTATGATTGCTCCAAGCACATTGATATCTAATATCATTTCTTGAGAGATAAAGGACAAAAGGGAGCAATGGTCTTGAATTACATTCCTACATATTCATAGGGGTAGACATTCTCATGAATCCCTTAGGAAAGGGGAAATACAAGACACTAAGAGAGAAGCTTGGTTCGATGGAGAACATGTTTCTCACAAAGAGGGGGCATCAGTGTTTTTGTTTCCCCAAACTTGTTCTCCATTAACCATAAGCTTCTATGATTTCCTATTTTTGGATTTTATATTTTTAGTATTTCTATTTATAGACAAGATTTGACTAGTGATTGATCATCAACGAGTTATTTGCATTTAAATATTGAGTTGAACGCTTATCATGTGGGAACATGTGTTTTCCACATAGAGGTGTGTGCTTGGTGTGTGGGAACCATATGGATAAGTGTGCTTAGTGTGTTGATTTATAAGTGGTAGGCTTGTGTCATGTCCATCTCGCCAACATAAATACTCTACATAATTAAAATTTGATGTCTCTACAAACACAAGCATGATGAGATCAAGCTTCTCTACTTGTTATTCACCAATATGCATGAATATCTTTGTTTCCAAACTAGTTTCAAGGCTTTGTTTACTTGGTTGTGGTGCCAATGCCAATTCCCAAGAATGAATTCAAGTGATACCTGCAATTTCGGTTATGCCAATTGAAGAGCACCCTATACAATGTAGATGTAAAATCCAACACTGTATCAACAACACATCCAATTAAAAATTACATTTACAAGAAATATACATTATAGGTTTGCATAGATGGATGGTTGTAGGTTAACACCACACCGATGGTACATATTGCAATGTTTTATTCCTTGGATATGTTCACAAGATTTAACCCAACATTGATTTTAATGCACTCACCTTCCAATACTCATTCAATACAATATATACATTTTATATTAATATATATGGATGGATATAGCTAATTAATCCAACACTAAAGTAAGCAACAAGGGGATATCCCAATCACACAATGATTAACCACATTGAACACCATATATTACCCTAGAAACGTGTTAGCAACATTACTTGTCTTCGGCATCAGGACATCCAGGTCTGCAGGTTGCAGGAGGAGTGCCCAAGCACAGTGCACAGAAAAGTCCTTTTCGGACTTAAAATCAAGCGAGCGGACAGGATTATAGTGTCAACGGTCCGGATCCATCCATATGAGCAGATCAACGGTTGGCGAGAAATCGCGAATAAGGAATTTGCACCGAAGTTAACACAATAGATCGCGCCCACATTATATACAGGGGAGAATAACAGCCGTCCATCGAGAGGACGCGTGGCGCGAGATCTAATCGCGTCGACGTTTCGGCATTCAGGAGTTCGAGGGGCGAGAGTTTCATGTTGTTTTACATCTCGAAACCCCGAATCCCGATAGCGTCGAAAGCGCCGAAAGTGGGGCCCGCGGTATCACGAAACATTTTCAGTCGTCCATCCAAAGGGGACACCTGGTGGCAAACTGAGCCATCTCAGCGTTTCACTCATTGCGATTTCTAAATGCAGGGATTAACTCCTTCCCATTCACAAATGCCGAAAGCGCCTTGGGAATAAGCACATGGTCACAGCCTGTGGTCACCTGGTGAGAGAAAGGAGCTGTGTAAAAAAGGCCAAAGGCGCCGAGTTCAGTTACAGAGGGGATCATCACGATCTCCAGGCGCCATCGGATCCGATCTCCATATTGTTTCTCACCTGGAGTAAATGACGACAAGAGCGGGTGGTTGAAACCTCCTTTCATTCATTAAGTGTGGGAATGGAGGGTCTAGCAAGCAGTCTGCTCGAAGAGGTCCTGTGTATCGATTTTTTCAAAAAAAGCCATGCCGAAGTCCTCGACTAGACATAGAAGTCTGCACACGCTAGCCCAACACTTAATGGCTCAGCTACCCTCCTTGCAGGAGCCATGCGTAGTTAAGATGGCGCTTAAAGAATGATATCAGTACGAGTTTGACTGAAGGGACACCAAGCTTTGGGTGACTGGACATGCCTCTGTGAGGTGAATTTTCCTGAGTATATAGACTCAGTCTTTGTATTTTTGTAGGGGGATCGATGGTTGAGCAAGGCTCCCGATTGTAAAGTTTTGATGAAGCACTGGTCACTCTAGTTAATGTATAAGGCATTTGAGATTTCTTACTTTATGGATGTCAGCTTCCCTTCTATCTCTTTGTTTACTGTGTTAGAACAACTCGGAATTGGAGGATCTGGTCGAGTTGTGGCTGTTATAGGATGATGTAGGTTGGATCACTGTAATAGTTACATTGTTTCTAATTGGTTCTTGTGATGTTCTTAGCGCTGAAACGACTTGGAATTGAAGGATTCAGTCGAGTCACCCCTCAGCTCCTTGAAGCTCTGGACCAAGAGGATATTGGCTTCCGATTTTTTCGTCGTCAAGCTTCTGAAGGCCTGTTGCTCGAGGCAGTCTTGCTCTCCCTTCTCACAAGTCTTCCTTCTACCACCCTTTAATCATTTACTGACAGAAGTTGGATCAAGACCTCCCTTGCTTCCTACATACCAGGTCCAGTTTCTTGAGTTAAAGCTATATTTTCTTGAGTCTTCACCCATCTGATCACCCCATTAAACAAATCGTGACATAAAACTGATGGGTGTTGGGCTCTGCTCCTGCAAGCAATCCAGGAGTGACTTCTGACGCAAACATTTCTGGCGCCACTGCCGGGGACGAAGTTGAAAATTTTCCCCGGGATTGAACGACATTGAGCCTCTGATCCTGAAGGTGCATCGGGTATCAGAGCCTTTGAAGATTGCTACTTTGCACCTGGCGAATCCATTGTGACGACTTCGTTGTGGTGAACCTGCCGAGTTAATTGTGGCTTTCAGAGGTAGACACAGGTGGTCTCATCCACAGCTACTTCTAGCTACACCCGAATCTGATCTAGAGGTGGTTCTTAGAAAAGGAAAGGCCCCTGAAGAAGAAGCTTCCATCGCCAAACCAGGTAATTTTCCATCTCCTTTTGTAAGAACTCCATTTTCTCCTCCTCAGATTCTTGACCGTCCTCCTTCCGAGGTGTCCCGTTTTCGGAATTTCGGGAGTGTTCCTGCTGATTTTTCCCCTCCTGGTCTGGGATTGGAGGGAGAAATCCTTGTCACTCCCCTCTCCTCTGAAGTTGTACCTTGGCGTAGACCCAGGACCATAGAAAATTTCCCCACTCCTGCACAAAGAGGAGCACCTGCTGACTTGAGCTCGTTAGCCTTCTCCTTAAATCTCCTCTTGTTTCCCACCCCACTTCGGGACTCATTCCCAATAGCCCCTTCGCGAACTCCTTCTCCTCCGAGTTCTCCTCCACCTAATATTCCTATGGCTAGTGCTAATCCCCCTCTGAATAGAATGGTCGCCATAGTCGCTGCCAGATACGCTCCCTTATTTCTACCCCATTCTATGAATCCTCTCCCTGTTGGAGATTACTTGAAATACATGCCCAAGTTCACTGGAGAAGGGGATGTAACTGCGGAAGAGCACCTGGCTACTTTCCACAGTTACGCAGACAACCTCAACATTGAAAATGAAGATGTCTGGATGAGAGTCTTCATCCAGAGCCTCGATGGCGAGGTGAGGAAATGGTTCAGAGGATTGGCCCCCAGATCTATTGCCGGGATCGAAGCCTTGGATAATGTTTTCCTGAGGCAGTGGGGCGATAGGAAGGATTTCATGTATTACATGACAAAGTTCGGGTCTTTGAAGAAAATGGAAGGAGAGTCTGTCTCTGACTTCTCCAAAAGATTTAATAAGATGTATAATAAAATTCCTGCCGAAATAAAGCCCTCATAAGCCTCGACCAAGATTTCTTATGCTAGTTCATTTGGCCTCGATTTCTGTCTGTTACTGAGAGAAAGAAGAGCCACCTCCTTGGCTCAAATGCAAGATGCGGCCATAGAAGTGGACTCCAATGTATTAGCAGCTGATAGAATGAGGAGAAAGGTCGATGCAGACAGAAGAAAGGGAAGGTCGGAAGCCTCAACTTCTGGCCCATTGGTGCCCCACCCTCAAGTGGATGAACTGACCAAGATGGTGAAGTCTCTGTCTGCAGAGATGGAGAGAATGAAATTCGATGGGAGGCAAGCATATAAGGGCCCTCAGAGCGTCGAAAACAAAGGAGGTTTCAGGAGGCCAAACAATTTTACTCCCCCAAATGTGCAAAGAGAGAAGGAAAGAGACAGAGAAGACCAGAAGATTCGTGCTCCTTTTCAAAACAATTTTGTGGCTGAGGGGGAAGAAGAGGAAATGAATGAACCCGATCATGAAATCCATTGCTTCGGGGATACTCCTCCTTTTCCTCATCTCACTCAATCAACATACGAAGAGTCTCTCATGGACAATCAACTAAATGAACTGAGCAAGGGAGACAAGGCTAGTGGCAACCAAGGCAGATATGATCTGAGGTCTAAGAAAAAGACAGTAGCACCTGATGTTCCTGAGCGGTCCATTAGAACAGAGAAGCTTGTTGATGAAGTAGCAAACAGTCATAGAGGTAAGAAGACCCAACCCCTCTCTCCCATTATCCAGAGTCATGCTCTCGAAATAAGAGAAATCCCAAATCTTTCATCTTCTTTTAATTTCGAGCATGAAATTCAAAAAATTAGAATCCCTGTGCCCCTGACCGAATTGATTAAACATGAAGGGTTCAAGAAACGCTTCTCTGAGCTTTTACAGTCTGAAATCTCGTGCCTTCCCATAGACTATATTAATTTGCAAGATGAAAAGCCTACAGTTATTCTAGGTCCTATGGTAGAAGATAGGAATGACTCATCCCCTCCCTTCTACACTTCCTTGAACATACATGACAAGGTGCTGCACAACTGCTTGATGGATTCGGGAGCCTCTCACAACCTCATGACCAAAACTGTCATGGAAGAGTTAGGGCTAGAAGTCACCCGAGCCTATCATGGCCTCTATTCCTTCGACTCCATGAAAGTTTAGTGTCTTGGAGTTATCAAAGACCTGGTCGTGACCCTGTTTCAGTTGCCCATGAAAAGTGTGGTCATGGATATTGTAGTGGTCGATGTCCCCCCCAAGTTCGGTATGTTGTTATCAAGATCTTGGATAAAAAGGTTGGGAGGAACTTTGCAAATGGACCTCACATATGCTACTATCCCAGTGTTTGGAGGAGAGCATAGAAGGCTATACAGAGAAGCCCAACTGGCCTATATAATCAGTGATGAGGCCAACCCTACCAACCATCCCATTTTTGCCTTAGACATTGATTTAGGTTCCAGTGTGCTACAACTCACCAATGCTTCCGAACCTCCTCTTAAACTCAGAAAACAGCCCACCATTTCCCCTAAATTTCCTCCCTCCATCACCCCCGTCTGGAAAATGTTCTTTGATGGAGCCTCTTCCAGGGAAGGCGCTGGAGTTGGGGTGGTTTTTGTGTCACCCGCTCAGGAAACCATATCTCTATCATACAAATTAGAATTTGAAGCTACCAACAATGTGGCAGAGTATGAAGCCCTTGTCCTGGGGTTAAGAGCCGCAAGGGAAATGGGAATTCAGGAGGTAGCAGTGTTCGGTGATGCAGAGTTGGTGGTCCAACAGGTTAGGAGCGCTTACCAAGCTAAGCATCCTCGACTCAGGAGTTACAGAAATGAGGTATGGGACCTTATTGACAGTTTCTTCTCAGCATTTAACATTTCTTTCATCCCAAGAGAGGAGAACACAATGGCAGATTCCTTGGCTACATCAGCAAGTAATTACAAAGTGCCCTTGCCGCCCAAATTCAGATATGATGTGGAAGTAAAATACATGCCCTCCATACCTGACAACGTCAAACATTGGAAGGTTTTCGAGGATGATCTCGAGGTCAAGAAATTCTTGGAGACTGTCGAAGAATTTTCAAAGATGCATATCGACCAAGACTCTGTCTCTGAAGAAGAGCTTGATGGGGGTAATTTTATGAATAAGATTTCAGAGCGTAACATTGTGCAGTTGCCCATCAATCATATTCCAAGAGGATTGGTTCCTCTGGAAAGGATTTTTGATAGAAATGATGTGTCATTAAAAGGGGAGACCACGGAGGACGACACTGATACTATTCAGTGCAACATTGGGACCGAGAGTGGGCCCAAGTTTTTCAAATTGTCAAGAAGCCTAACAGACGAGCAGAAGTCCGAATACACTGGACTTTTGAGGGAATTCACTAACGTGTTTGCCTGGACCTACAAAGACCTCAAAACATATGACACTTCTGTCATCGAGCATAAAATCCCATTAAAAGAGGAGGCAAAACCATTTAGGCAGAAGCTGAGACAGATCAATCCTGTGTTGTTGTCTATCATGGAGAAGGAAGTGAAGAAGTTGCTTCAAGCTCAGATCATTGTACCGCTGAGATATTCAGAGTGGGTGGCCAACTTGGTGCCAGTAAGGAAAAATAATGGAGAGATCCGACTCTGTGTAGACTTCAGAAACCTGAACAGGAGCTCACGAAAGGATAACTACCCCTTACCAAAGATGGAACATATGCTACAAAGGGTAACATGAGCTTCCAGGATGTCCATGATTGATGGTTTCTCTGGCTACAATCAAGTCTCTGTTCTACCTTAGGACAGGGAAAAAACAACATTCACTACTCCATGGGGCACATTTATGTATGCCAAGATGTCGTTTGGATTAATGAATGTAGGGGCAACGTTCCAACATGCTATGGACATAGCTTTCGTCGGGGAAAAGGATAAATTTTTTGTTGTCTATCTGGACGAAATCACGGTGTTTTCAAAGTCCGATAAAGAACACTATCGTCATCTCAGGAAGGTTTTCCTAAAATGCAGGAGTTTTGGCATTTCATTAAACCCCAAGAAATCTTTGTTCGCCATGCAGGAGGGAAAATTACTGGGCCACATAGTATCAGCGGAAGGAGTCAGGATTGACCCTAGCAGAGTTGAAGCGATACAGGCCTTACCAATCCCAAGGTCCAAAAAGGAGGTCCAATCTTTCCTTGGTAAAATCAATTTTCTGAGGAGGTTTGTGCCTAACTTTGTTGAGGAAGTAAAACTTATAACAACCATGCTAAGGAAAGGAAATGAAGTGAGGTGGACTTCTGAATCACGACATTCCTTTGAGCAAATAAAGAAGGCCCTGACTGAAGCCCCTGTGCTTATTAGTCCCGACTACTCAAAGGATTTCCTTATTTTCTCCTTTGCCTCTCCTGACATGGTGGTTGATGTTTTATTACAGACAAACAAGGATGGACTTGAGCAACCTATTGCCTATTTTAGCCGAGCATTGAGGGATGTCGAAGTCGGGTATGACACTATGGAGAAGCAGGCCTATGCCCTGGTAAAGGCCCTCAAGGCATTTAGATTCTATGTCCTGCAGTCAAAAATCATCGCTTATGTCCCCTCAGCTATTGTTAAAGACATTCTTATCCAGCCTAACATAGATGGGAGAAGGAGTAAGTGGATAGCCAGGATTCTGGAATTCGACTTGGAAATAAGGCCTACCAAACTGATCAAAGGTCAGGGTTTATCCAAGTTGTTGGCTGAAGCCAATTGCCAATATCTGGGGATAAATTTCGTCAACGAATGCTCAGGAGTTCAGCAAGGTCGGCCGTCTGAAAGAAACCCTCAAAGGGAGCCCCCATTAGCTCGATGTCCTTGGTATAAGGATGTCATATAATTTCTGCAAGAGTTGCGACCTCCAGACGGCTTGCAAAGAAACAAAGAAAGAGCTCTGAAGCTCAAGGCAATCAGGTACTGCCTTATCGATCAAATTTTATACTGGAAAGACCCCCTGGGAGTGATTTTGAAATGCATGGATCCACGAGAGGCCGACATGATCATGGTTGAATTTCACAGCGGCCTATGTGGAGGGCACCATTTCTGGAAGGCCACAACCCACAAAATTCTCAAAGCCGGGTACTACTGGCCCACCTTGTTTGATGATGTCCACAGAGGAGTTAGAGCATGTATCCAATGTAAAAAATTTGCAAGAAAACAACAGCTCAAGTCTCTGCCTTTACAACCTGTAGTTGTTTCGGGACCTTTCCACCAATGGGGCCTATATTTTATTGGACAAATCCACCCTGCTTCAAGTGGGCAGCACAGATGGATCCTGACTGCCACAGACTTCTTTACCAAGTGGATTGAAGCTATTCCCACCAGGAGTGCCTCCCACAAGGTAATTATTGGATTCCTGGAAAACCTCATCACAAGGTTCAGTTGCCCAAGAAAGATTGTTACAGATAATGCAACCTCATTCAAGGCCGAAGTGTTGGTCAAGTTCTGTGAGCAATTTGGAGTCAAGCTGATTCACTCCACTCCGTATTATCCCCAAGGAAATGGTTTAGCAGAATACTCCAACAAAAGTCTCATAAGGATCATCAAAAGACTATTGGAGGACAACAAAAAAGCTTGGGATTCAATGTTGAAATTCGCTCTGTGGGCTGATCGGGTGACTACAAAGAGATCTATAGGCATCTCCCCTTTCCAGTTAGTTTACGGGGCAGAAGTTGTCCTCCCCTCTCAGCTGGCTATTCCCGTAGCGAAATTCTTCCAGGATTATCATGAAGAACCCAACGACATGATCAGAAGGATTCATCAACTAGTAGAAGTCCAGCAGGCCAGAGAGCAGGTAATGATTAGAATTCAGGATCATCAGCAAAGGATCAAGAAGGTTTTTGATAAGAAGGCCAAGTCGGAAGAATTTCGGACAGGAGACCTAGTACTGAAGTGGGATGCTCCTAAGCAAGACAAGGGCAAGCACGACAAATTCGAAGACCCGTGGATCGGCCCGTTCAAAATCTCTGAAGTTTTCTCAAATAACACTTACAGGTTGCAGGATTTGGAGGGTGAAGAAGTTTTCAACAGCCCAGTAAATGGGCATTTTCTTAAGAAATGTTTTTTCTGAGCCTTCGGTGGCTCCTTCGTTTGTAAATATTGTCCTTTTGACTCTTTGCTTATTTTTATTTGTATTTTTCAGCTTAGTAAATGACTCCATAGCCCAACAACAAGGCACTAGAACTGTAAAATGAGTCCTTAGAGCATCACAGGGACGGATCTATCCCCCATGGAGCCTAATGTTAGCAACATTACTTGTCTTCAACATTAGGACATCCAGGTTTGCAGGTTGCAGGAGGAGTGCCCAAGCGCAGCGCACAGAAAAGTCCTTTTCGGACTTAAAATCAAGCGAGCGGGCAGGATTATAGTGTCAACGGTTCGGATCCATCCATATGAGCAGATCAACGGTTGGCGGGAAATCGCGAATAGGGAAGTTGCGCCGAAGTTAACATAATAGATCGCGCCCACATTATATACAGTGGAGAATAGCAGCCGTCCATCCAGAGGACGCGTGGCGCGATATCTAATCGCGTCGGTGTTTCGACATTCGGGAGTTCAAGGGGTGAGAGTTTCATGTTGTTTTACATCTCGAAACCCCAAACCCCGATAGCGTCAAAAGTGGGGCCCGCGGTATCACGAAACATTTTCATCCATCCATCCAAAGGGGACACCTGGCGGCAAACTGAGCCATCTCGGCGTTTCGCTTATCGCGATTTCTAAATGCAGGGATTAACTCCTTCCCATTCGCGAACGTCGAAAGTGCCTTGGGAATAAGCACATGGTCACAGCCCGTGGTCACCTGGTGAGAGAAAGGAGCTGTGTAAAAAATGCCAAAGGCGCTGAGTTCAGTTACAGAGGGGATCATCGCAATCTCCAGGTGCCATCGGATCCGATCTCCATATTGTTTCTCGCCTGGAGTAAATGACGGCAAGAGCGGGTGGTTGAAACCTCCTTTCATTCATTAAGTGTGGGAATGGAGGGTCTAGCAAGCAGTCTGCTCGAAGAGGTCCTGTGTATCGATTTTTTCAAAAAAATCCATGCCGAAGTCCTCGACTAGATAGAGGAGTCTGCACACGCTAGCCCAACACTTAATGGCTCAGCTACCCTCCTTGCAGAAGCCATGCGTAGTTAAGATGGCGCTTAAAGAATGATATTAGTACGAGTTTGACTGAAGGGACACCAAGCTTTGGGTGACTGGACACGCCTCTGTGAGGTGAATTTTCCTGAGTATATAGACTCAGTCTTTGTATTTTTATAGGGGGATCGATGGTTGAGCAAGGCTCCCGATTGTAAAGTTTTGATGAAGCACTGGTCGCTCTGGTTAATGCATAAGGCATTTGAGATTTCTTACTTTATGGATGTCAGCTTCCCTTCTATCTCTTTGTTTACTGTGTTAGAACAACTCGGAATTGGAGGATCCAGTCGAGTTGTGGCTATTGTAGGATGATGTAGGTTGGATCACTGTAATAGTTACATTGTTTCTAATCGGTTCTTGTGATGTTCTTAGCGCTGAAATGACTTGGAATTGAAGGATTTAGTCGAGTCACACCTCAGCTCCTTGAAGCTCTGGACCAAGAGGATCTTGGCTTCCGAGTTTTTCATCCTCAAGCTTTCGAAGGCCTGTTTCCCGAGGCAGTCTTGCTCGCCCCTCTCACAAGTCTTCCTTCTACCACCCTTTAATCATTTACCGACAAAAGTTGGATCAAGACCTCCCTTGCTTCCTACATACCAGGTCCAGTTTCCAGAGTTAAAGCTATATTTTCTTGAGTCTACACCCATCTGATCACCCCATTAAACAAATCGTGACATAAAACTGATGGGCGTTGGGCTCTGCTTTTGCAAACAATCCAGGAGTGACTTCTGATGCTGACACAACCCAAACAGGAAAACCGACAAAGATGGCTTATGTTTATGGTCAATAAATTTATACAAACTAGAGCTATACACTCTCAATCAAAGATTTCATGTATCCTTACTCACTGGCAATATTTTTTCATATTGTTTTGGCTCAGAGATAGTGTTTGTTCACTATGGATAGGCTCAAAATTCCCTTCATCCTTTGATATTTGAATATACTTCTTATTTCTAAGTCCATCCTTCTACGAATGCCATTATTTTTCCAAATCTTCATTTGTTTACATCTCTCTTTGATTGTTTTTGCATCAAAAAAAGAATCCTTATTATAATTTTTCCTTGGACTGCCAATCATCAAATGATTTTATTCATCTTCATATGATCTTTGGTCTTTGGTCTTCAAATTGAACCATTCGCTTCAAATATTACCAAGAATTTCTTTTTTTACAAAGTTTGGAGGAGTTATTTTGGATCCATTTTAGATCACGCCTCCCCATCACATGTTTCTATTCCTTAAAAGCTTCAACTTTAAGATGTAACACTCTCTATTCCTGGTAGCCTTCCAAAAATTCCATCCAGTCTTGAAGAAATGTCTTATATAGTATATTTCCTTGATGAATTGCTACTCCTTTGTCTACAGATGTATAAATTTATTTATTTCCCTCAACCTTGACTCTCCAAACTTGTCTCTTGGATGTACAGTTTATGATATGAAGTTATAAATGAATCATCCAACTCTAGGCTTGCAAATGTCCAATTAACTTGCAATGTTGGGAAAAATCCTATGAATGCATGGGTTGCTTACCATTCTCTTCTTGTTCGTGTTCTTCCTTTCATTGACATCTTTCTTCTTCTAGTAGGTAATCACTTGGTAGTCTCTCATACCACAAAAGGAACATGCACCAGAGTGCCAACAATCATCAACTTCGTGGCTTTTCTTCTTACAATGGAAACGAACAAGAGGTGTTTTTCCATACCTCCTTAGTTTGTTCATGTGTTTATTGGATTGTTTGATTTATTTTCCATGTGTTGGTGCAATTTTGGATGATAGAAACATCCATTTACTTCCCTAATTCAATATTTTACAAGCATGTCAAAGTAATGGGTTGTTTTTCACTCCTTTTTTCACTACTTTTTCTTCAACTAAAATGGCCTTTTTTCGGTCCCTCTTGCCTTGACAAAGGTAAATTTGGTCGACTTAATTTGAGCCATTTTTTAAGAGATGAGCTACACTCACTCATTTCCTCTTGTCCATTGAACCCAAGCCTTGATGCTTGACCCAGTGTTCAACTAAAATGTGGTTTACAATTCTTTATCTTCTCTTGCATGGCCCTTGGCCATCATAACCCATTTGTCTTATTAGCTTGGTACCTATAGCTCTAATATATTTTTCAAAAACACCAAAGGATTGTTTTGGAATATATTGAGAAAGATCCTTAGATGGTGGGATTACCACTTTTTTCTTAGTCATGGTGCTAGCTTCTGCAGTAGTAATGAAAGGTTCTTGTGTTTCCTTGATCTCTTCTATAAATACCTATAGCTTATCCAATGCATTCTCCTTCGTTTCCAATTCTTGGTACAACTAATTCATCATCTAAGTGAGCCTATGTTCTTTCCAATCATCCAATTGAATTACTTTTTCTCCCAATTGCAAGAGATGAACTTTTCTCTTGTCTCACTCTGGAATAACATTGGTGAGAGAGTCATGGTGTTTGGCTAGCAGTTTATTCAACAAATGAAACAATTTGGAAAACATTTCAAGGTCCTTTTCCAAATATATGATCCTCCTATAAAACCTTTGTATTGTCTCCTTCAAGTGTTAATTCTCCTCTTGGATCTTCACATTAATGGCCCTTAGGTCTTCCAACCTTTTTCTTTTCAATGCTTTACTCATATTGAGTCTAGATTTATCTTCAAAGTGCTAGTAGGTTCTTATATGATCCATAAATTGTATTCCTATGGCCTATCCATTTCACCAACACGTATATTCTATGGAATTAAAATTTAATGTCTTTCCAAACATAAGCACACTAAGATCAAGCTTATGTACTTGTTATTCACCAACATACATGAATATCTCTATTTCCTTATAGTTTCAAGGCTTGGTTTACTTGGTTGTAGTGCCAATGCCCAACCATGTATTCAAGTGAAACCTACAATTTTCACTATATCCACTGAAGAGCACTCTCTATGACGTAGATGTCAAACCCAACACTATATCGACAATGCATCCAATTCAAAATCCATGTATAATAAATATGCATTATGGGTTAGAAGATATGGATGGTTGTACATTAATGGTACGCCAATATTATATATTATAGTGTTGTGGGATTTGGATATGTTCACAAGGTTCAACACACCAATTATATTAATGCACCCACCTTCCAATACGTATTCAAGCCAATATATACATTTTTATATTAATATATATTGATTGTTGTATTTAATGAATCCAACTCTTAAGAAAGCAATAAGAGGAGAACCCAATCACAAATCAATTAAGAACATTGAAGAATATAGATTACCCTAGAAAACCAAATGGGAAAACCAGTAAAGTTAGCTTCTATTTATGCTCAAGAATTGTTTGCACTGGAGTTATACACTCTCAATCAAAGATTTTGTGTATTCTTACTCACTGGAAGTATTTTTGCATATTGTTTTGGCTTAGAGATGGTATTTGTTCATCATGGACTAGGTCAAAATTCCCTTCATCCTCCAATTTTCAAACAAACTTATGTATGGGTCCATCCCTCTACTACTACCTATTCTTCTTCCAAAGGTTCATTTTTTTCATCTCTTTGGTTGTCTTTTTATTATAATTCTGCATTGGAATTCCAATCATCACGCGATTCATTTCATCTTCATTTGGCCTTTGGCCTTTGGTCTTCAAATTGAACCATTGACTTCAAACTTTACCAAGAATTTATTTTTTAACAAATTTTGGAAAAGTCATTTCAAATCCACTACAAAACATGTGTGTTGGCACTTGTTTACATATTCTTTGCACATGTGGGGAGCATCACTTGAGGAGTTTACATAAATAAGTGTGCTTAGTTTGTGTTGGTATGTGGTCATATAATAGAAGAGTGTGGTTGGCATGTGTTGACATGCATGTACCTATTCTTGGCACATGTGAGGTGCGTTACTTGAGGACTTACACTTCTCTATTCTTGGACATTTTTGGATCCATGGACCCCTCTCTTATATTATAAAAGAGATGGAGGGTGAAAAAATTATTCATTCTAATTATTATTTCAATGTTAATGGATGTATAAATTTCGAGAAATAATCTCTCAATGCAAACTAAAAAATTTCACCTCAAACTTGAGGTTCCCCATATCTATTTCTTGTGAACTTTCAATGTTAGCACTAACTTCAAAATATAAATTACAATGCCTCTATGCAACTAAATACACAAGGCAACCCAAAAAAATAAACTTTAAACAATTGTACTTCAAGGAAAGTATTTTTCAAGCCCATAGGGAACATATATCACATATAACAAATTTAACAAATTTGAAGATTACTTAATTACATTATATTTATTACAACCATAAATATACCCACTTAACTTCCACATGTTTGTCAAATCACTCAACAAAATAATCTAGCCATTCATGATAAATTTGCATAGAAAAAAGCTCTAGAAATTACTCATTCACCATGAGATTATACATTGAAAATTGGATATACAAGTACAAAAAGTTTGGACAAAAAAGCATACTTCATATATACATAAGAACAAAGTTACATGTACATACCATTAGCTTATCCAAGCTACTAAAATATAGTTCTTCAAGATTATGACAAGCTAGGACTCTCCAATGTTCTCCAAATACTAGCTAGGACATCCACCACACACTAACATCACACCAATTTTCAAACCCTAGCCACCAACTCCTCTTGGCTAGGAATTAATCTCAACCAAATTTGGTCATTCCACAAAAGATACACAACTAGCTAGCATACACACCGAAAAGTACTCATTGTAACCTACACTTGCATCACACAAATGTACAAGAGAAAACAAGATATTATTCCACCATCTTCTCCACATCCATCATTCCAAGTAGTCCTATGGTTTCTAATGCCTCAAACCATGGGCTTCTTCTCTCACAAAAACCAAAAGAAAAAGTGCTCCCTTTACTCCCCTAGGGTTTCTCCCAAACCATAGTGCTCCTTGTATTCTTAGGGTAAACCTTAACCCTAACATCTTTCTTACATCAACACTAGAACCCTAATGCACTAGACATAAGTGCAAAGTAGAATGAATAAGATCTACCCATGAAAGATACAGGTTTTCTCAATCCTAATGAATTCTCACATCCCTAAAATAATATGATGTGAATCTATGTGTGATGATAAATATCATATCCTCCATTTATATAGAATAGGTGAGGGTGGCCAACAATAGTAAAGTGGACAAGGTTCATAAACAATTATCTCAAGCAACCTAACTAATCACTAGATAATCCCACATGTGAAGTGCTCCAACTCTAAGGTGAAACATTTCAAGCTCTAAGGTAAACGTGTCCATCAAGAAAGGGTCCCAAGGTGAGCATTCCACAAGACAATGTCCAACACTCTCCAACACTACCTATTAATCCATGCACTCCTCTAGGGAAACCACACCTCCATGAATGCTCCTCAACCCAAGCATTCTTAATTCAAGCATAAGTTTCCATGTCAGCAACCAAGTGGACCCATGCTACTGAGATCTCAACACCTTCCTCCAAGACATGCCTCCATGAATGCTTCTCAACCCAAGCATCCTCAAATCAAGGATAATTTGAGTCCATGTAAGTAGTGAGGTGGCCCCATGCTACATCTGTCTCAACACCCTCCTACTAAATGCCCCAACACTCCTCCCCCAAATAAGTTCTCCTTCCAAAGAAGCAACCGATACCTCCATGTGCACCTTATGAATAATGTCACCATGCCACATAATAAAAGACCTCCTAAGGAATTGCACAACATAATCATCAAGGAAAGGTATAGAAATCCATGAGTAATATATATTTAATGTGTATGTCCACTAAGATACAACCAAGGGTAGGCATCACATCATGCGCTTCACATCAAATGAAGCACCCTAAAGCATGGTGTAAACATATTTGGAGTAACATAACAAACCAACGCTCCCTCTTTACGAAGATAGTATTTTCACCATCCCTAGTGTTCTCCATTTACATATTAGTTAAACCTACCATATCCAAATATAAATCTTTAGTAGTCTCAAAATCATTGACCCCTCAAAAGGAACTATCACCCAAACATCATTTTCTTCTCCATCAAGGCATCACACCTCACTTCCTCAAAACCACTGGAAGTCTCACAAAGTAGCTAACACAATATGGTTAGCATATCTCCTTGGAGGTATATTTGTCATCATTGAATATCTATGTGCTCCTACATGCTCCTTTGCATACTAAAATGTCTAAATAATCCATCTTGGATTCCAACAGACTGAATTAGAGGGTAAGGATGTATCCTTCATTAAGATCTCCTTGCCCACACCTGGATCTGATCATCTCTTTCCTCTAATTCATATTTTGGAATGACAACATCCTTGCTCCTTTCAATCATTGAAAGAGATACTTGTGATCCAAAGGGCCACACATCCTCATCAAACTTCACATCTCGTCTCACCATAGTGTTCCACTGTACTAGAATGTAGATCATATAATCTTTGGAAGTATCACTATATCCAAGAAAACAAGATACTATCACAACATCTCAAACCTCCCCTCTACCATGGGCTTGACCATATGTAATTTGAAGGAACATAAAACTCAACCATCAACAACCTGTGAAACTACAACATCCTTCATATCAATTTTATGGGACAAAATATTCAGACACCACATCATGAGTTGTTCAAGATTCCTTGTAGAGTTGGTCTCATCTCCATAGAATACCAAGACAATCGGATCAAATCTATCACAAATATAAATATATGCAAAAATATCCATCCTGAAATACCAAGATTGTAGTGTAAACAACATCTCACAAATGGAAACAAACTTTAAACATGTGTATCTCTCCCATGCACCTCAAAACCTCGTACCATTGAAGCAAAATCCTCAACAAGTTCAAATCCCTCTTTCCAATAGAATCCTCTAGTAATTAGAGCAAGAATATCATCAAGGTCGGTTCCCTCTCTTTGAGGGAATCCAACAACTTTTTCTCGGTACTCTTCAATACTCCCATCTAGTGCAATCTTAAAACCAATCATCAATTCCACAATAGGTTTTGAACACATCTCCATGGCATGCTACCATGCACGCTCTACATACACCTCCTCAAAACTAGATGGCTCACCTAGCCTCTGACTCGCAAGTACAAGTGTCGTTGGATTAGCAAGCAACTTGTAAACATTAGGGGAAATTTGAGGTCTAAAATAGGCCTCCAAAGGAAATAATAAAATAATAGTTAAAATAATAAAATAACAGTTATGAATTTTCAAAGGCAAAGGAAATGCCTACACTTGAAATTTGAGTAAACCTATAAGGAGATAAGTTGAAAATACAATTTAAAAAAATAGCTTTCTTCCTTTCCGTCCAAAAATATTTACCCTTATGGTTGACATCATCATCTTGAATCCTATTGGTTATTTTAAAGTTGATTATGATAAGACATTTTTTTTATTTCGAGGCCCATTTTGAACCTCAAAATTCCTCTATAGGGACAACATATTACACACCTCTAGCCAAAGTCATCAAACTTACTATATTATGATCATTTATAATGCATAGATGTCCTTCGAATGAAACTCTACATTGAAATTTATCATACAAAAAACTAAAAAAATATTTTTCTTCAAACCGAGAAAAAATATCATTCACCTCAAGAACATCATCAGATGGGATTTGGAAGGAAATGGAGCCCACTCCTTTTACAGGATAAGTAGCATCTTCACCCAACTCCACACTCAGTTCTCCCTCTTGCTCCTAAAGCTTGTTGAATATTTCCCTATCACAATTCATATGTATCAATGCCCCACTATCCACATACCACCGAACAATTAACATAGTGTTGGAAGATAAAAAAGAGACCATGAAGAAGGTGGTTTTAAGCTGGGATGCTAACTCATCCACTCCTGCTACAATCCATGCACTCCCTGCATCTTATTTCTATTGTTTGGTCTTCCCTTTCTTCTCTTCTAGACATTGGTTGGCATAATGTCCCTTCTAGTGACACCTAAAACATTTAACTTTACTCAAATCCTTCTTACATTGGATTGATTCTTCCTTCTTACCTGTCTTGTGTCCTTTCTTGTTTCCCTTCCTCATCCTCCCAATGAGGGTTAGGTATTCTACTGTATTTTTCTTTGCTAAGCAAGATTCTAACAATATCTCTCTGTGCACAAAGTCATCCCAAAGAATATCAAAGGTAGGAAAATTCTCATGACAGCAAACACCTAGGACAAATGATTTCCAAGATGAAGTAATTCCATTCAAGGCAATGGACACCAACTCTACATCCTCCACTTTTGTCTATCTGGAAACCCATTATTTTTTCAAATTTATGATCTTATCCATGTAGTTAACAATTGTATCTATAACTCATGCAAATCATTGAAAGATTTTTTCTCAAGAGCATCTTCCTAGAGACACTCTCACTCTAGTATAATCCAACCAAATCAATATACATTTCCTTATCGGTCTTGTTCTTTGCATGTGTGTGACCGAATGATCCCTCACCAAATAAAGAATGATTATCTTTTCCCTAGCCTCCTCCTTAATATGCATAATCAACTATCTAGAAGAAATAGATGTGGCAATCTCATTCTTAACATGCTCCCAAAGCTCAGCCTCTTCCAATAGCATTTGCAACCAAGGTGTAAAATTAGAAACATCATCCACCCTGTCACACTCTTTGACAGTGAGAGTAGTCATCCTTGAAAATATGAATCACCCTCAAAGACAAATCGACAACAAATCAAATATAATACCCTTCTAGGGTTCAAGCACTTCTTCCCAAGTGCATTAAGGTTTCACACCCAATAACCTATAATAGGTAAAGAACCTCTCCTAGGTACGAAACAACTAAAACACCAAACTCCCTCTTCCATCAAAGAGCAATTTCAGTTAAATCAACTCCAATACCGTGTGGAAATTTTGAGTAATTTTCTCTCAATGCAAATTTAAAATTTTCACCTAAACTTGAGGTTCCCCATATCTATTTCTTGTAAACTTTCAACCTTAGCAGTGAGTATGAAATACAAATTATAAAAATATATATTTCACTTGTGTCCAACCAAACACACAAGGAAACCCAAGAAAATAAACATCGAACAAATGTATTTGTAAACATTTTTCCAATACTTAGGGCACAAATCCCAGCATATAACAATTCTTAAAATTATTTTATTACAACACATTTATCACAGTGATAAATTTGTCCACTTAGCTTTTATATGTTTGTCAAATCACTTAACAAAATCAACTAGTTTTCCATGATAAATATACATACCAAACAACACTAGAAACTACTCATTCACCATGATATTATAAGCTAAAAATAGAATCAACAAGTACATAAATTTTGGACAAAAAAACATCTTATATATACATAAGAATGGAATTACAAGTACATGTGAACATCTTATCCCACATCGGTACAAGACAAACCTTCAAGCTTATCACAAGCTACGATTCTACTCTCCAAACCCTAATTAGAATATACACGATAAACCATCATCACACCAATTTTCAAACCCTAGTTATGAATCACTTCCAACAAAAACTTGTCATTCCACCAAAGATACAAAAATAGCTAGCATACACACTAATAAATCTTCTTTGGCACCTAAAGTTGCATCACACCAGTGTACAACTAAAAACAAGATAGCCTTCCACTATCTTCTCCACATCTAGCACTCCAAGTAGTCATACGGCTTCAATTCCCCAAACCCTAAGATTCTTCTCTCACAAGAACCTCAAGAACAAGTGCTCTCTTTACTCCCCTGAGGTTTCTTCCAAACCCTAATGCTTCTCTTCTCAAGATAACCCCTAACCCTAACACCCTCCTCCTTGCATCAACAAAAGAACCTTAACACACTAGACAAGAGTGAAAAGTACAATGAAGAAAATATACCATGAAGATACAAGTTTGCTCAAGCTTAATTAACTCTCACATATCTAAGACAATATGATGTGAATGCATGTATTAAAATAAAGACTCTCCTCCCTTTATATAAAATAGGCGAGGGAGTCCAACAGTAATAAAGTGGACAAGGTCCACAAACAACTATCTTAAGTGACCTAACTAATCACTAAATAGGCCCACATTGGAATCTCTCTAACTCTAAGGTGGCACATGTCAAGCTCCAAGGTAAGCACGTCCATCAAGCAAGGGTATCAAGTTGAATGCTACAAAATACAAGGTCTAACACTCTCCTCCAAAGGTCTCCAACGCTTCAACATTGCCCACTAATCCATGTGATCCTCCAGGTCCACCACACCTCCATGAATTCTCCTCAATCCAAACATCTTCAATTCAAACATAAGTCTCCATTTCAGCAACCAAGTGGCCCTATGCTACTTAGGGATCAACACCCTCCTCCTGAATTACCCTAGTGGTCCTCCCCCAAATAGGTTCTCCTCCCAATAAAACAACCAAGCCCTCCATGTGCACCTCATGAATAATGTCACCATCCCACATAGGATTTCAATATCCTAAGGAAGTGCACCACATAAGCATCATGTCAAAGTATATAAATCCACGAGTACACTATATCTAATGTGTATGTACACTAAGATACATCCCCTCCATGTGCACCTCATGAAGAATGTCACCATCCCACATAGGATTTCAACCTCCTAAGGAAGTGCACCACATAAGCATCAAGTCAAGGTATAGCAATCCATGAGTACACTATCTCTAATGTGTATGTCCACTAAGATACATCCAAGGGTAGGCATCACGCCATGTTCTCCACATCACATGAAGCACTCCCAAGCATGGTGTAAACACTTGAAGTAACCCTAAAGTTTAAGAATGAAAAGTTATGTGATCTTCACTACAGATTTCTATCTCATTGGTTTTGATTTGTGGACTTGGTATTTCTTGGTTCTACACTTCATCACTCGCCGGAATGATATAAAATTATGATACACAATGTCTACAATTCCCCTAGATATATTGTATACGTGTTGGCAAAGGTGGATGGGTGGCTCAATGGACCTCCAATGTGATGGCTTGTGTACGTGAGTGTCCTTGAAACAAGCCTTCCAAGCGTAACAAGGCAATTACTAGAGCCATGAATTCCTCCCTTCGTGCCACTTTTCCTATGAGATATGGAAATCATGGTTCCCAAGGGGTCAATTGTATTTAGAAGGAAGATGATGGATTCACATATCCTATGCATGACAAAAGAGATATCAAGTGTAACGATAAGAAAACTAAATCTATCAACCATCATGAATCATTTATGGAAGAAGGATTTCACCTCCAATGGCTTAGGGGGGTTCCTAATGCCTTGTGTCTCCCAAGGCTTTATTTTGTCCAAATTAAATAAATAAATAAATATATATATATATATATATATATATATATATATATATATATTAGAGAATCAAGATTTATTGTTTACCAGTACTGATTGTCCTTTTCAACAAAGAAAGGAGGTTTTGGTTCTTCATAAAAATATGTTAATTTATTTTCCTTGTCAAAGGAAAAATGATCAACATTGGAGGGGTCATGGAAAGATCCCAAAATCCACTCCCTTGTTTTTTAAGAGGTGACACTCCTCTTTCTAAGTTTCAGATTTTCTTTATTAGCTCAATATGGGTGAATGCTAAAAAACAAACCCTAGCATATTCTTCAACATTTAAAGATCTTCTTTTAATCACAATGTTGACTCATAAGGACCAAGCAGTCTCAAACACTAAAAGAAAGAAAGTAAATATTGCAATACATTATAACCAACAGAGATGCCCATGACACAGATTTATCCTTTCTTCATATAATGTAAGCATGTAATCAACCATGACTTTATAAGATGAAAGACACATAAAAAGATGGAAAGGTCAGCAAATAACTTTAAAGGAATGTTGCATTAATAATCAAATAAGCTAAAAAAGAGCCATCTGATCAAGACACGAGTGATTTGAAACCACACAAAATCCATAAAGGCTAAATGGCCACTTAATAAGTTCTTTGTGGAGTTGAATTAAAATAATAAGTCCCAAATATAACAAGTTCAACATTGTTTGAAACAAGAGGGCTAAGACATCCTAAAAGAAATTCAATGACAAATACTTAAATAGAATTATTGCATTTAATCTCAAAGGAGGGGATGGGGCTCCCAAAAACTTGAAATAATATAGGAAACACCTGGAAGAAAAAAAAAACAATTGATATGTCCTAGATTCCTCCATTGTAGAGCATACATGAAAGGGAACCTAATGGCAAAGAATAGCAGGGAAGGAAAAGTGGAAGGGGAATTCATGGTAGGAAAACTTACAAAATTGAGAATTTCATGAGATTTGGGAAGTGAACCCTTTGAATGTCCTTGAAATTTTCTTTTGTAATGCCTTCTTCATCCTCTTGATAGTTGTCTTGAAAGTTAGGAATTTTGCCCCTTTTCTAATTTTTCACGTGCTTCTATTTTATGAAATAATTATTTGGTCACTTACTCAATGCCTTATTAAATTCCCCTTGGTAAATTTGCACTTAGGAATTAGTGTGCCCAGTTGGGGCCTACTTTTGATCTTCATAAATATCATTTAATAAACTTTTATCCCAAAATAATCAAATGCCACAAGCCAGAAATAGGCATGACTATCTTTTAATTTTTGGACATGATAATTGACATTTCAACTATGGAAACCATTCTCAAGATGTTCTTCACATCCTCATATTTTAAACTAACTCTTGTTTGTGCAATTTCGATGTCTATGGTTCGAGTTATTGTCTTGAGAAGTCATGTTTCCAAACCATGCTTACAAAGGGAAGCCACACAAACCTGACCATTTTTTGAATTTCTAAGAAAAATAAGGCAAGATTTAACTCTTCAAACTATACCCAAATTATTTGTTGTCTCGTTATATTTACAATGAGCTCTCGTTTGCTCAAATATAACATCGAGAGCTCAAGTTACGGTCTCTAGAAGGTGAATACTTAGCCATCATTGATTTTCCTCTAAGTGCACACATGGCCCTTGATTTAAAACCCTGCCCCATTTATCACACATGCATGATGGGAGGGTAATGGTGCATTGTTTATATGGGAAAATAATTTCCCATTGTGTTTGAGTGTGAAGGTAGAGAGGCAAGGAATCTGTGTAGCTTGTTCTTGGTGTAACTTTTAGTCACCACATCACTACCTAGTCACCTTGCCATGTCATTGCCTAGTGACCATTAGCTAACTTGTATGAGCCAAGTGTCCAACTAGGATAGGTTTATCCTCTGTCACATGGCATGTTCTAGTTGGATGTGCCACATGTCACCATCTAGTTGGTTGGGCACCCTGCCATGTCATTTCCTAGTCACTATTAGATAACTTGTACGTGTCAAGTGTCCAACTAGGATAAGTCTATCCTCTGTCGCGTATCATGTTGTAGTTGGATGTGTCACATGTCACCATATAGTTGGTTGATTGGTGTTTTGGGATGCGTGTAAGGGGAAGGGGAAAAAAACTCTAGATAAAACATAGTGCGGAGGTAGGGAGGAGGGGCACATGGAGGAAGCCACCTCTACGTCCCACATGAAAAATGGGTGCATAGGCAAAGCGATAAGGGTGATGCATGGGTAGTGGAGGTATGCATGTGAAGAGGAGGTTGAGAGGAGTGAGGGTAGAGAAGGTATTCATGGATGCGAAAAATGCTAAGTGTGGAGGATGTGGAGGTGGAAAGGGGGAAGGGGAAAAAACTAACTTAGGATTGGTGTTTTGGGATGTATGCAAGGGAAAGGGACAAAAAAAAATTAGGATAAAACATAATGCAGAGGTAGGGAGGAGGGGCATGTGGAGGAATCCACTGCCACATCCCACATGGAAAATGGGTGCGCGGGAGCAGGGATAAGGGTGATGCAAGGGGTAGTGGAGGTCTTCATGTGAAGAGGAGGTTGAGGAGAGTGAGGGTAGAGGAGGTTTGCATGAATGTGGAAATGTGAAGTGTTGAGGATGTGGAGGTGAAAAGGGGGAAATATGGAATGCAGGGAAGAGGAAAATGGTAGAAGAGGCATGCATGGATGTGGAAATGCGGAGTGCGGAGAGATAGGGCTTTGCATGGATGTGGAGGAAATGTATTGCAAAATATTTAATGTGGAGTGAGTAGGAAGGGAGGGGGCTTCGCATGGATGTGGAAATGAGAACTCAAGATGGCTATGTAGAATGCAGAGTGGATAAATACAAGAGCAAAAAAGAACCCTTTATTTTTATTGAATTTTTATTATTTTTTTTAAAACATTTTCTAACCAATCCACCAATAGCACTCTATGGGTTTTTGGATGGAATCAATGATATATAGAGTGTATGACCTATGTTTTCAGTTTTGTAAAGTGTTAAGCGTAGCTTACTCAAAGAGATATATAGTGAGAGGATGAACACCCCTATACTCTACTTTCTTGGTATCTATTTTTTTATTTAGACAAAGACCTATCATTTCGGATGACCTTGCATAGAGGAGGAAAATTGTATTGTTGGAGCCCAATTCCAAATTCTTAAGGAAACGCTTTCTAGGTTTTCATTATCAACATGTTAGAATCACTCTACATTATTTAGTTTTCAAAATTTTGTTCCCATCAAGGAGAAAGCCAGGTTCAAGTGAAGCCCAAAATGAATTGATTGATGGGTGACAAATAAAAACACATCAACAAAATCTTGGTGACTTCAAAGGCAATGTCCAAGGTATGAAGGAGGCTTAAGAAATAGATTGAACACTTTGCAAAGAATGTTGTCATCAATCCTTGTGAAAATTTTTCAAAGAAGTAGACCTTCAATTATAGGAGAAAACTACTTTCTTTACTTTGTTCTTGTTACACTTCATATTGTATGAGGTTCCACTTTATGATTTTCATCACATTGATGGAGATCTGCATCTAGTATCTTGGAGCATTGGACCAACTTGAGGGGATACAACTTCATGGAACCCCTTCTCTTCATGGCATTGAATCATTTGATGGAGGTATTTGGTTGGGGGAGTCTCACTTCTTCTTGGTTGGATGATTTTGCTTCTGACTTGGTGGTATTCTCAAATGTGTTTTCCTTGTTGATCACCCCTTAGTTGCATAGTTGATTATTATGGAGCATGTTATCTCATTTTGGTGTTGTTGATATGCTTATCTTGGATATGGATGATGGTTCTAGCTCCCCAAGGGGTTAGTGGATGGTTCAAGAGATAGATGTTTCATGATGTTGTTGGAGTCTCTTGGTGACTTCGTGTGTTGATATTATGATATTGGTTTGTCACTAGGAGGGGTGTTCTACATGGTCCTTTTGTGTTGGTGTGTGGTGGGAACATACTTGATGATTTGATGGGTTAACATTTCTATTGTCCCCCTCTCTTATGATGTTGATGTGGTTAGATGATGTGTTGTGGTAGTGCACTTTGCCTTGGTGGGATTTCCCTAGATGATATCACTTAACATTTGTAACATTTTTGGGATATCAACCAAGTGGAATATGTTTGATGATGTTAGTATCCATGTGGATGTACTTTTTTTTCAAGTTTGAGTTAGAGTGGGGAGGGTATTGCATACATCTTTGGTGATCAAGCCTTTTTTCTAAGGTTTGATGAGGTATTATTAATCATGTTTTAATCCTTTAGTTGTGCGACCTAGGTCCACACCTAGGTGGAACTTCTATTTTTCCGTTGTGTTGTTATCATGGTGGGCTTTGCTAGGAGATATGACATTTCCATGGTACACCACTTGTTGGAGTGCACCCCCCTTATTAGCACACATGTCCATGTTGATTTAATCAGTTGGTGACTATTGGGAGGTTGGACTATGGTTTTATTTCAGCATTAACCTTCGTGCATGCATGTTGAGGTTAATTTAACCATTTAATGGTTAAATTAATCCATTTTATTACCTTGTAGGCTTGAGCACCCTACTTCACTAAATTGTAGTTGTTCACAATTGGAGGGGTTATTTGGTGTTCATTTAAGGCTTTATTTTGAAGCGCTCCTCTCTTGGGCATAGTTTCCAAGGAATTCATGATTATTTTATTGTTGGAGAGGTTGGCACATTCTCCTAGGGCACATGTTCTCTTGTACACATAGTTTGGTGGGATTTGTTGATCGTATTGGGAAACAACACATGGTTTTGGCATGGCATTGGTGAGTTCTAACCACTTTGGCACTTCTTCCTAGGGCACACTTATCTTGTAGATTTTTTATTATTTGTTGGGTGGTTGAGGTAATTACATGGCACAATTTTCTAGGGTGAACCTCTCCTAGATGCTTTTTCATCTTTATTACATGGATATTTAAGCTACACTTATCATCTTTTGACCTTCATTGGAGAGCGCTCTCACCTCTTTGGCTTGACACATATATTATTTTATTTGAGGTGATTATGGAGGGTATTTATTGGGAGGAGTGTGGCACATACTTGAAGGGCCACACATGTGGCCATTGCATGCATTTACTTGGTCATCTTACTATTTTTGAGCATATCCTTAGAGGGTGCACTTATGGAGACTCTTTTTTCTATTCTTTGAGAGACATATTTTGTTATTTCAGGGAGTTTTGGCATGGTCAAAACCCTAATTCGCCCTTATCTCCTTGGATTTGTCTTGTTGAAGATGGTCCAATTGTTATTTTGGAGTTTGACTACTTCATTTCTTGTGGAGCACTCCATCTACTTGGCATCTTGTACATTCATCCATGGATTTGGCTCTCTTGAGATTCACATGTGGATTGGTTACATGCATTTTGTGGACCACTTGATATTTTTGGAGGTCAGTTATGGATCATTCTCCTAGAAGGATTATTTAATTATTCTTTCTTTCATGCACCCTAGAGGGCGCACTTTGTGAGCTCTTTTAGGTGGACCCACATCCTCCTAGGTTTGACAATATTTTATTATATTTTTCATGCATCCATATTGAAGGACAAATTTGTTGTGGACCCCTTGCATGTTGACCTAATTCTCATGCCTATTCTTCGTAATACACCCTCTCTTGGAGACTCTTGGTGTAATCTTTTTCCTATTTTTGGAGGGAGAGTTCTTTGTAATATGCCTAAAATATAATGATAATTAACTATTGTAATGAACCATTGGACAATCTCATCTGCATGAAGAGTTGCGACCTTTATACTCTACTATATATAAATAGTTGTCCATATATCAATGTAAACTAAGAATTGATTTATAAAATAGAAGTATTTATATATTGTTGTGTGCAATTGGTATCAGAGCCAGGTTGGCCAATCTCTTACGAATAAGAACTCAAATTTCAAACTACTCAAAGATGAGATCGAAGCATTAAAAACGTAAGTAAAGGAATAAACAATACAAATTCCCACACATTGTTTTCACTACCACACCATTCATCCAACATGTGTTCATTCAATGGTATTGTACACAAAATAAAAATAAATGTATCCAGGTTTGATGGTGAGGATGATTGAGAAGGCACAAGATGGATTAATAAACTCGGAAAATATTTTAATTTATATTTTAATTTATATATGATGAGGAAGAGAAAATCAACATTGCATCGATGCACTTGGATAAATTGGCTTGTGATTTGTTCTTATGGTGGAACTCCAAATCTCATGGACTATCAAGAGATTGGAACACATTCAAAAAGAATTTTCCAAACGTTTGCAGGATATAGAGGACAAAGTCTTCATCAAACTCGCTCTATTGCAACAATCAGGCTTAATGGAGGAATATTTTAATGATCCGTATATACTAACCTCTCACATCGTAGACCTATCCAGTAAACCTTCACTACATATTGCCATATCAAGGTTGAAAATGGATATACAAGATGAACTCAAATTACTAAACGTCAAAGATATCAAGCAAGCATGACAAAAATACAAACTCAATGAAGAAAAACTCATGTCCTATAAGCAAACCCTTTACCCCTCTGAAAAATCAAGTTCAAAATGTATTCCTCATCAACTAAGGAACTCTTATACAGACAAAAAGTTGGGTCCAACAACTCTTATACAAACAAAACTACCCCTTTTCGATGAAGAAGAGAGACTAAAAATGAATCCCAGAGGAATATTAAAAATCAAGACCCAAGTCCTTCATTCAAGAAGTATCAATAAATACCTTAACAAGTGGAAGAATCTTTTGAAAGACTAAGCCACTTGGAAAAATGAAGACTTTAGATTGAATCATTCATCCTTACCCATGCTTCAAGGACGAAGCATTTCAAGTGTGGATGACTTGTAATATGTCTAAAATATAATTATTGACTTGTAATATGTCTAAAATATAATTATGATTAACTATTGTAATGAACCATTGGAAAATCCCATCCACGTGAAGAGTTGTGACCTTTATACTCCAATGTATATTAGTTGTCCATATATCAATGTAAAGTAGGAATTGATTAATAAAACATAAGTATTTATGTATTGGTTGTCTGCTTTCTCCTTGAGATTATTGTGTACACATGTTGTGACATGGTCAACCATGGATTAAGGAGGGATCTAACTACTCCAATTTTATATTATTTCTTTGAATTGTCATGGAGTTAGTTAGCAAATAATGGTTTTTTATTGTATGAGAGAAGAGACTATAAAGAAGAGCTCTCTCTCCATTGTCATGGTTGTTGAGACTTCAGGGATTGAGGAGCTCTCATCTCCTCTTTGACTTCATTTGTACACCACATGCTTGGAGCCTTATGGAGGAATGGAGGTATATTATCTTTTATGTGAGGCTTCCATTATGCTCTTTAATTTTACATGTTGATTTTTGTATTAGGAAATCCTTGTAGCATGTTATGAACTCCTTGCAATGAATTATGTTTCATTTGGATATAGTAATGTGAGGATGTTATCCCTTTTATTGCTATTGTGGTTATTTTAACCTTTTATTTATTACACCTATTTTTTTTTAGATTGACATAACCACACTTTCATGACAATGCTTAAATACGGCACCTCTAGCCATCCAAGGTAAATTTCTACTATAAAAATCAGCAAGCTAAGTTTGATGTGTGGCATGCATAGCAGCCCATACTACCTTACATCTTCATGCTCTTGCCCTCTTTGATCTATGCTTCCTTCACTCCATTTTCCCAATGTGTGATTAGACAATTGGTCTTCAGGTTTCTACCATCATCTTTCCTTCTCATGCCACTCATTATTCCACATTTACTACATCAATTTGCTTTGTTTAAGATTACTCTTCACTAAATCACCTCATGCCTCCACTCTATAACCTTAACAATCTTATCTTTTAAGGAATCCCCCCTTGAGTCCGAGAAAATCCAACCAAAAGTGAGAGAAAGAACAATTGTGGTGACAATGGGTAACCTTCCGGAGTTGCACAAGACAAGCCCCTTGATATTTGGGACTTTACATCAAGTGGGAGTGCTAGATTTTGTTGTAACAAGTCTATCAACTTTCTCATATTAAGGATGGGACCCGTCAAGTAGCCAAACTGGAAATGCAAGCACAACTCAAACAATGCATTGAGCATCTTGGTGGAGAACATGCACACTATGGAGGAATTTTCATGTTTAGACCCCTTACCTTTGAGTGTCCCCTTTAAGGAACAAAGCCAAAACTAAAGAAAGGAAGCTTTCGAGCAAAGAAGGATGGGAAGAATTGGATAATTAAAGGCCTCGGCCTTCAAAACAAATAAATTACACAATTTTCATCCCTTTGAATCTCTAATGTCTATGTTGAAATTTGTGTCTCAAGTAACATTATATTATTGTTCTTTAAAAATGCAAGCATGTGTGTTGAGCAATGGCTCAGATTTAGTGTTAGATCGAATCTCAAAACACAATTCCAAAGATGTAAGGAACCATGAAACCACAAAAAATCTTAGGCAACAATGTAGCACCAAAAGGAGGTATTCCCATCCACCCCCATAAATAATGATAATCATCTCTTGGAATTATAGGGGCTTAGGCAACACTTTAAAATCTTATGTTGTGAGTGATCTCATAAGAAACAAGAAGTCATCTATCCTCTTAATCGAAGAGACAAAGCTATGAGCGAAAGATATTTGTCACAGACCATTGGGTGCTCTCACACAGTGGAAATTCATTGTTGAAGACACCAAAGAAGCCTCTAGGGAACTTTGTACTCTCGGGAATAAAATTGACTCGACTCTGGTATCTTCTCTCCAAACCCACAACTGGATTAGAACTAAATTCATATCTATATATAATGGAAAATCCTTCACTATCATAAATATTTATATGCCAACTAATCCTCTAGAAAATCCAGAATGTTGGCACTCTATTCAGAGACAAAATGATACAAAGAATATGTCAAAATGCATTATTGTTGGAGACTTCAATACAATAAGGAACAACTATGAAAAAAGAGGAGGATCCTATGCCTGAGATCCCTCTCGAGAAAAGATGGAAGATCTTATTTTAGATTGGGACCTGATAGACGTTGCCCCTCTGAAGGGAAATTCATGTGGTCAAACAAAAGATTTAGGCCTGGACACATAGCAGCTCGATTCAACCGTTTTTCAATTCGTAGCAGTTACTTATCCTCCTCCACTTCCATAAAATCCCACATCCTGCCTGCTTTGACTTCTTATCATAAGCCTATCTCCCTCCTGCTCTGTCTTCTTCCAGACTGTGGACCTCTCCCTTTGATTTCTCCCTCTTTGGCTTAACTCCCCAAAAGTAAACGATATTCTAACTAGCTCTTGGAAATCTTGGATCCATGGAACTCCTATGTACATTTGGGAGCAAAAACATCCTTTCACCCCCTTGAAACAACCCTTTCCAAACTAAAATCCGACCTTTCCCTCCAACATCAAATGGAGGGGGAAATCTCCAATAATCTAATGCAAGAAGTGCTTCTCCAAACTCAAATCCAAAGGGAAATTCGAAGAGAAGAAGAATATTGGAGCACAAAATCCTGAAGCCTATGGTTCAAAGTTGGGGATAGGAACACAAACTTTTTCCATAAACATGTTTTTTTTTCCAAAGAAAAAATTCGTAATTTCATTAAGTAGGTACAAAATTACATTCGCAGGTATATACTGGCTATAAGAAAATAGCCAAGTATATAGTAACTAGAAAGGGAAACACAAAGAGAATCAAATTACATTTAACAGGTGCCTTAAGCACAACCCCAACCATGTGTAACGGAAATCGAGCACACACAGAAACCAAGATAACTTGAATAAGGTTATCTGTCTTTATTCAATCAATGAAATAAGAGAGCAAATAGCTTTCTTATATAGGTTACAATCAAGTAGAGTCAAACCACTTTATGAAAGTGGGATAAAGTGAAAATATAACCTAAAAGCAAATATCTGACCTAAAAGCAAATAAATTAACCTAAAGTCACTTTGACTTTATTAATTCCTAAGTCTAATTTCTAATTGACCATTATAAACTAATATTTAATTTAACACCCTCCCTTAATGGTCAATCTACTCACTACACCAAGTTTCTTTCGAAATTTTACATGTTTTTCGGGACCCAAAGACTTGGTGAAAATGTCTGCAGTTTGATCCTCTATAGGACAATATTGCAGCTCAATAGTTCCATCTTCTACAAGCTGTCTGATGAAGTGACAGTGTGTATCAACATGTTTGGTATGCTCATAGAAGACTGGATTCTTGGCAAGTTTCATTACCCCTTGATTGTCACAAAACAAGGGTGTAGGCTCTCTCTGTTGCATCTGCATATCTGATAACATCCTCCTGAGCCAAACTGCCTTGCATGCACCTTTCAATGCTCCTCGATACTCTGCTTCTGTCGATGAAAGGGCGACTGCATGTTGTTTCTTGCTGGTCCATGTGGCTGCACCCATGCCAAGGCTGAAGACATATCCAGAAGTGGATTTTATGTCATCAACAGAACCTGCCCAATCTGAATCTGTATACCCACACAACCTCGGGTCTTTGCTCCTGCTGTACAGAATACCGAAGTCAAGTGTCCCTTTCACATATCTCAACACTCGCTTCGCTGTTGTCCAGTGCTCTACTTTCGGCGCTGTCATAAATCTGGAAATGAAGCTCACATCAAAACTCAAATCAGGTCTAGTGGCTGTAATATATATCAAGCTGCCCACTAGTTGTCTGTATAGTGACTCACTGACTGCCTTTGAGTCAGTGTTGGTTGAAAGTTTCATCCCTTTCTCCATAGGTGTAGAGGAGATTTTGCAATCCTCCATCCTGAACTTATCCARCAAACTCTTGGCATACTTTGGTTGTGAAACAAAAATGTTGCTCCCTGTTTGCCAAACTTCTACACCCAGACAATAGTGTAGGAGGCCTAGATCTGTCATGTCAAATGCTCTGCTCATGTTGGATTTGATCCATGTAATTGCATCTTCCTCACTACCTGTAATAATGATATCAACCACATAAATAACCAGAAGAATGATCTCATTACCAACTCTTATGACATATAAGTTGGAATCTAAAGGACTCCGCTGGAACCCTTGTTGAACCAAATACCTGTCAATCTTGATGTACCACGCCCTCGATGCTTGTTTCAGACCATATAGATCCTTCTTTAGTCTGCAAACTAGATGCTCCTTCCCTGCAACCTGAAACCCCTCTGGTTGGCACATGTATACCACTTCTTTCAAATCTCCATTGAGGAAGGCACTTTTCACGTCCATCTGGTGGACCTTCTAGCCTTGTTGTGCTACCATGGCTAGAACAAGACGAATAGTGCTCATCTTCGTTGTAGGAGCAAAAGTCTCCTCATAGTCAATGCCTTCTCGCTGAGAGAATATTTTCGCAACTAACCGTGCTTTGTACTTGTCAAGTGTACCATCTGCCTTGTACTTGACCTTGTACACCCATTTGCAGCCAATGGGTTTCTTCCCTGATGGAAGAGCAGTGAGATCCCAAGTCTGATTTTTCATCAAACTTTCATGTTCGGCCTCCATGGCTTTTTCCCATTCAGTCTTCCTTTTGCTTCCTTGAATACCTAAGGCTCATAGATCTCCTGAATATTGGCCATAAGAGCAAAGTTGATTATGCCAGTATGTTGTTTACTCTTGCCTCGTGATGATCTTCCCTCGATCATCTCTCCTATCCGAACATCTCCAATGGTGTTGTGCCACCACTTGGGTCTTTTGGAATCCCTGGCTGCCAAGTCAATACTGCCACCATGACTTGGGCTTCCTGCTTCAAAATGTATTGATCTGACTGACCTAGGAGACTCATCCTGTTCTGACTCCTCATCATCATGCTCAGAATATTTCCCCCCTTTAGGTGGAGCTATCAGAAGCTTGACACCTGAATCTTCAATGACTTATGGTTGCTCAGTAACTCTGAATGCGGGAGGAGTATGGAAGGGTCCAACCTCCTCATCAACAACAACATCTTTGCTAAAGCTCACCTTATCAATGTCAACATCAACTAATCTGTAAGCTTTATGGGTGTCGTTGTACCCTGTAAGCATCATCTTCTTACTCTTCGGATCTAACTTGGTTCGTTTCGCAGCTGGAATCCAAGTGTAAGCAGTAGAACCAAAGACCTTCAAGTGACTTACTTTGGGCTTTCTTCCATACCATGCTTCCTCTGGAGTCTTCTTCTTTACCGCCATCGTGGGAGATCTATTCAGCAAGTACACTACTGTGAAAACTGCCTCTGCCCAAAACCTGTTAGGAACACACCTGTTCTGCAACATACATCTAGACATATCTGTGATAGTGCGGTTTCGCCTTTTAACCACCCCATTCTGTTGTGGAGTATAGGGTGTGGTGTATTGTCTCTTGATCCCATGTTTAGGAAAAAAATTATTGAATTCTTTGGAGCAGAATTCTCCACCATTATCAGATCTAAGAGAGGTAATATGACAACCTGACTCATTCTCGACTAATGCTTTAAAGTTTTGAAATTCTTTAAACACGTCATACTTCAACTTAAAAAAATACACCCACATTTTCCTACTGAAATCATCAACAAACAGAAGGAAATACCTGGCACCGGTGATTGATGATGTGTTCATTGGCCCACATACGTCTACATGAACCAACTGAAGGACCCTCTGCACTCTCCAAGCTTGTCCTTCATCAAATGGCGCTCGATGTTGCTTCCCTGCCTGGCAAGCTCCACAAACTCCCTGAATCTTCTGCTAAATGTATGAAAGTCCATCTACCAGTTTCTCTCGTGCCAACTGAGAGAGGTAGTTAAAATTGAGGTGCCCATACCTCTGATGCCATAGTGTGCAGATGTTTGATGCACTCTTCGCTGCAGTGCATGCTCTCTGCCCTGCCCAATATCCATTAATCTGAACAGACCATGGTCCTCCACACCAAGAGCAACGATCTTCTTGGTATTCTTGTCAACGATATAGCACTTGTGATTGCTAAAGTTGACATCCAAGTGAGGAGAGTGCCTCATAATCTGACTAACTGAGAGCAGATTAAGCTCCATACCTGGCACATACTTGACGTTGAGAAACATAAGCATCTTTCCTCCAAAGGAAATATGAACATTCCCCTTGCCAACTATATTATACTCCTCGCCTCCACCGAAGATCATCGAGTCTTTGGATGGACTAGGTGTAAACTCCGTGAACCAATCTTTCTGATTGGTGAAATGCCTGGATGCGCATGAATCAACAAACCAAGCAGATGACTTGGACTGATATGCTTGTGTACAGGCCATAAAGGCATAGAAGGTTGCCTCCTTCTCCTTCGTGTGCTCTGCGACATGGGCCTTCTGTTGAGACCCTCCATGGTTGTGCTTCTGATCTGCCAACCGCTTTCTGCAATGCTTCTTCATATGGCCAGTCTTGCCACAGTAATGACAAGTGATGGTCTTCAGGCTTTTGGTGGAATCATCATCATTGCCTGGACCAGGTTTCCTTGTCCATTTGTCTTTGCCTTTAGCTTTGGCTGCAAAGGCCTCCTCCGAACCCTCTGTCTCATTGTTGCTCCCAAACTGCTTCTTCCACCTGTCCTGTTGCAAGAGCTTATTGGATAGCTCTCCAAACTTCAGGTCAACGTCTGTAGCTGTGATGTTCAGGGTCTCAATAAAGTGCTCGTAGGAACTTGGCAAGTTGTTCAACGTGATCACCACCATGTCCTCTTCTGCCATCTTCCAACCAATGGCCTCCAACTGCTCCCGGATGTCCTTGATCTTGAGTAAGTGCTCTTGGAGAGAGGCACCCTCACTCATCCTAATCGAGAACAACACATTCTTTAAAAAGAACGCTCGACCCTTATCTGAAATCTCATGGGTCTCTTTCAACTGTTTCCAGATCATTGCAGCAGTCTTCCCATTCTGAACCTCAGGTAGCATCTCATTTGTCACAGACAATTTGATCAGCATCGCGACCTCTTTGCCTTGGCCATTAAACTTGTCATGGTCTTTACCTGCAATCGTGGGACGAGGACTTGTGCCCAGAACAACATCTGACAGGCACCGATACGCAAAAATGGCCAACATGCGTTAATTCCAGGTATTGCAGTTCTTCCCAGAGAACTTTGGTTGCCTTCCAACATGATGTTGGTCAATGTAGCCATAAATGATCGTAAAATACTTAACTTAGCAGATAAATAATGGCAAAATACCTGCAATCTACCCTCAACCAGCTCCAAATCAACCAATTTCTCCTCAAATCTGCTAACTCAAGAAATTAGCAGTAAAAAAAAAACACCAGATCTTCGAAGCTGAGCACCAATCTGGGTAAGAACAGACCAATCTGGCTTTTAAAACCAAAAAATCAAATGAACCCAGCTCTGGCTGATCCGAAACCCTTTCGGCTCCTTGAGTGTGCTACGTTGGTGATCCCTCGATCCGTCAGTGCCAACAGCAGTCCCTAGGTTTTCACACACTCCCAGACTTCGTGGCCCTAACCTCGCTCTGATACCATGTAACAGAAATCGAACACACACAGAAACCAAGATAACTTGAATAAGGTTATCTGTCTTTATTCAATCAATGAAATAAGAGAGCAAATAGTTTTCTTATATATGTTACAATCAAGTAGAGTCAAACCACTTTATGAATGTGAGATAAAGTGAAAATATAACCTAAAAGCAAATATCTAACCTAAAAGCAAATAAATTAACCTAAAGTCACTTTGACTTTATTAATGCCTAAGTCTAATTTCTATTTGACCATTATAAACTAATATTTAATTTAACACCATGGGTAAAAAGAGCAGAAATAAAAGAAACCTGAGAGGGCCCGAATCTAAGCCCCCAAATTAAGCTACAAAATGTAAAAACGGGTTGGGAAAACCCTGCATCTACAGGACAATAAGTCAAGAGTTGCATGCCTACGAAAGGACCTCAAAGTGCGGGAACACTGCACGCCCAAGAGTGGACCTCAAAGCTCTGACCCATCCTTCACAAAGAAGTAGAATACCCAACAACCATACCAGATCCAAGTCCAAAGACCCAACACAACAAACCACCGAGCGAGAGAGCCACCAAGGAAAACCCAAAAATAGATCTGAACTACCCCCGCAGCGATGGCCATCAATGAAGAAGCGAAGATGAAACAACTCCACCACACCAGATCCGACGCAGACAAGGCCAAGAAATCGAGCACCAGCAGAAGAGGTAACCATATCCGCCCATGGGGGCGAAGCACCAACAAAAGCAAGCTACCGTCAGCCAAGAACGCGAAGGAGCAAAGGTAAAAACGTTGGACGAAAGAGTAACCAGGCGAAATCAGCATGAGGAAAACCCTAGCAACCCCAAAACCACCGAAAGGAGCTCCAAAGACATAATATCTTCAGATTTATTGACCAAACAGCTGTGGGAGCTGCAAAGCTTCCCCCGAACCACATGCAAAGCTCGAGCCAGACTGGCCCCACGTCCATGCACATCGACACTAAGTTCAGAAGCAGAGATAGACAAAATTTGGGGCAAAGCAGCGGTTGGGGTAAACCCAAGCCGCGCTCTGGCTCCCTCCTCGCTTTCCTTCCATAAGCATGTTAAACTCACTTAATAAAAAATAATGTAACCAAAATAAATCTGAAGGATGGAAATCAAATTTACAAATATGATGGAATTAAAATTGCGGCCTATAACCATTATAAGAACCTCTTCACTCAACAAGATAGGGCAGAAGATCACAATATTGCATACATGCTTGAACATATTCCCCCTCTAATATCTGAAAATGAAAATAAGAATCTTCTCTGACTTATTGAGGAAAATGAAGTTCATGCGACAATTTGGAGTCTTGGACCGGATAAAGCCCCTCGACCAGATGGCTTCCTAATTTATTTCTACACACGCTTCTGGGAGTTAATAAAACATGACCTTATAAGAATGTTTTGATTCTCTCACAGGACCCTCCAATTGGGAGGAAATTAAAACTCCTTTTTTTTTCCCTCGTCCCAAAATAAACAAACCCCTTTTCCTTCTCTAGATTTCGGCCCATCTCCCTTGCAAGTCTTTTTATAAAAATCCTAACCAAAATCATTGCAACCAGACTCAAAACCCTCCTACCCAAACTAATCTCCCCCAATCAAGGTGGTTTCATGCATGAGAGGTAGATAACAAACAATATTATGTTGGTTCAAGAAGCAATCCACTCAAGCTTCAAGGAAAAAGAGAAAGGCATGGTTATTAAACTTGATATGGAAAATGCATGTGTTCGTGTTTGTCATTATTTTCTCTTTCACATCTTGCCAAAATTCAATTTCAACGGTCAAGTCATCAATTGGATAGCATCTTGTATCGAAGGACTATGGATTGCACCTTTGGTTAATGGTCGTCCAACAAAAAAAATTCAAGCAGAAGATTGAGACAAGGATGCCTACTCTCCCCTTTGCTTTATATAATTATCTTTGACTCCCTTAGTCGAAAGCTCGAATATGAACGAGAAAATGGGAATCTGTCGGGACTTCTGATGGTTTGAGAAGCCAAGCCTCTGAACCACTCGCAATTTGTTGACGACGCTCTCTTCCTTGGAGGAGCTTCTCAAATCATAGCCACTCGCTTCAAAGTTGTTCCAGATTCACTCTTGGATGCTTCAAGTGGAGCAGTGAACCACCACAAATACCAAATCATGTGCTGAAACACTCAGACTCTATTATTGCAAACATCTCCCGCATTTTTCAATTTCCTTATGTTGAAAACTAGTCGTCCTTACCAATTCCCATGTCTTGTTCTTGATCGCTGCTTTATGCCCGGCATCCATTGCATCTTTCCATTCCTTAGAAAGCCTCAAGTTCCTCCCATAGATATTTGGGTATCCCTATATCACTGAAAAAAAACAAATTCTATGGAATGAAGACACATAATAGATAAAATCAATACAAAATTCACTATATGGGGCACACAATGGCTAAACTCGGTAGGACGAATTGCTCTGAAAAAGGCAATACTCTCAGCCCTGCCTATTTATCAGTGTTTTGCTCTTTTGGCACCAAATAGCATAACAAACCAAATAGTTGCAAAGATAAGACATTTTCTTTGGCAAGGGGGCAAAACGACAGGGAAAAAAATCCACTTAATAAGCTGGCAACAAGTCTTGAACCCCAAGTGCAAGGGAGGACTGGGAATCCGAAATCAAAAGTATATGAACAGGGCAATGGGAGCAAAAATGCTATGGAGAATGATCATAACAGATCTGTCGTGGTGGAAACTGGTTTTATAGAAAAAATACTTTAAAGGCCCCAGAATTTGATGCCTAGAACGACCTTTAAAAACGGATAAAGGCTCACCCATTTCCAACCTCCTTCTCTCAGCTATGCCAATAGTAAAATCTCAACTCAATTGGACACTAGGGAACAGGAAAAATATCAAACTATGGGATGATCCCATTTTGGAATGCAACCCTCTCTCCACTAAAGAACAATTTGAACCTCTGAAACAATGGATGCAAGCACAGGGGATACTCACTCTGTATGAAATCTCCACTTTGGAAGCATAAACAAGTCTCTGAAAAGGATGGAAAACTTTGCAGCCACCTCCACATCTATCATCCCCACCTTAAATGTGATTAATGGATGTGCACCAAAAAGTCAAACTGACAAAAACTTCAAAGGATGGGGTAGCTCCGACTACATAGTCAACAAAGGATACAAATCAATGCAAGAAAATGTTGTCTCTTATCCAAAAGTGGTGGTGTGGAACTCAGTTTGGCACAATGATGGAATGCCAAAAATAAACTCCTTTATTTGGCTATTAGTTCATGGACGCATCTTGATGGCTGAGAATTTGAGAAAACAGGGTATAGTTGGTCCCTCTCATTGTGTCCTATGCTTGCAAGAAAAAGAATCCATCCCACATATGTTTGTCCAATGCCACTATACAAAATCAATGTGAAGCATAGTACTTGGAGATCTATATACCCCCACAAATTGGCCATCTTCTCAAAAACAATTCTTCAAAAAATGGGATCAGAATTATCAAGGGAGCTTCAAACACAACCAAGATTAAAGAGGTTGTGGCTAACAATACCAAAATATATATGTTGGGTAATCTGGTTAGCCAAAAATTAATATAAAAAAAAAATCAAGATGAAAAAATCAATGCAAGGAAATCAACTACGAGAGCAATATTGCTATGTGCAGAATATATGCAATACATAGCACTTCAACAAGACCAGGGCATAGAAAATTATGAACAACAATGGTTCAATCTGTTCTAGAAAGTACAAATCATGATGCCTCCAACAATCAAAACCTATTCTCCTCCAAAGTGGGAACTTAGGAAAACAACAAAGGAATGCAAGACTTGGGTACAAGAACAAGGAAAATACTCTCTCTTCTTTGATGGTGTTTCTTGTGGCAATCCCGGGGCGACAAGTGCAGATGGGATTCTCTTAGATCCCGGAGGAAAAACAATGTTTCATTATGCCTAGGGCCTGGGGACGACAAATAACATAGCAAAAGCATATACTCTTTATGCAGATTTTAAACTAGTAAAAGATCGTAATATCACTCAACTATCAGTCTTTAATGATTCAATGATAATAATCAAGGCAATCATCAACAAACAATACATGGAAAACAATCTTCTAAGTGGTATTCTTCAAAGAATCACCATCCTAACTCAGGAATTTGAGGAAATAAACCTCTACCATATTAAAAGAAATCTAAACCCCCATGTTGACCTTATGGCAAAAGAAGGGTCTAGAATGCAACAAGGAGAAATCAAATTAAATTATGAAAGGGGGGCATTCCCCATCCCCTAACCCCTCATCCATGACACGACGTGACCTCTCCCATCGTCCCGCCAACTGTAATACCTTCATACCTTGGACCACCCGCATATGTGCGAAGGGTGATAATGTAAATGCACGGTTTAATGTGGCTTGTGTGAAGCCTCCTCATAGCTCGAGTGTATCAGACACTTTAAGCAAAAAGCTGAGCTATGACATGACAAATTCATTTGCTCTCTGGGCGCTGAACTCCTTTTGGTTCAGCGGGACCAGATTCGCGAGGGATTCTGACTGTTATTTCAGGGTCAAACTTTCGTCTTCATTAGCACGCCTCCTTACCAACCATCGCTAGGAGGGAAAGAAATTTGGAACTCCATCCAGGGTCTTTGTTCAGTGCCTCTCTTCAGCTCCTTCAGCAGAATATCAGGTCTTTTTTTGCTTTCCTCTTAATGTCTAATCATTTTGGTGTTGCTATTATAGTTCTCTACAAACCATGTTCTCCATGTTCGGTATTCACAATCAATTGGAGTAGTTTCCGGGTTAATGCTCAGGGAATCCCTATGGAACCCTCAGTGAGTGACCATGGGAAACTTCGTAGGAGCCAAGAAGAGGTTGGTCAAGCAAGCAATGTTGTCCTCCAACAGCTAATGGCAAAGCTACGAGAGCTGGAAGAAATAATGGTTGGGCTCTCCAACTAAATGGAGGAAAGTTTCAGGGTTTCCAAGGCTGGTCTCTCTGCTTTAACACAAAGAAGAGATGAAATGGAATCTGCTTTCTTCCACTTACGAGACCCCGGCCCTGCTCAACGCTCAACATCTGATTCTGTAAATCTTGGAAGACCCATCCCAAATGATGATGCAGCTGAAAATAATCCTGGGAACTCTGATAGAGGAACGACGCCAATGGACATTGAAGAATAACCTCTCAGCCTTTCACAGGCCTCTGAAATACAGGATATTACCTCAAACATGTCTTGAATGTTTTTTAAAATTTGGTGGTGCCTTGGGCAGTTTTGTAATTACATTTTTAGTTTTAAAACTCTCGGAAATAGCCCAGCAAGAATGTCAAGCTATATAATTACTGTTCTAGTTATAATTTCAGAAATCAATCGGCTAAATGCCCCCTATGTAAGTTTTTTTGACAATGTTACTTCGGCACATCCCTTTTAATATATATCAGTTCAGTTTGTGTTAAAAATAAATGCCTCAGATTTTGCGTTTCTACATATGGAGGTGTTTTTGTGAATTTAGGTCCATAAGCTTAGGAAGATCCTTTCACTCATTGGCCCTACTAACCTTCTGGACACTCAGGGTCATCATACTTTTTTGTATATATTATATCATCTCTCTCCTGGTTTTGTTCAAAAACAATGAAATAGAAGCTTTACTTTTATTTTGGCCTTCTAGTGTTTCCTAAATTTTCTGGAGTAGAGGGACTTCCACTTCTTCTGGAACTCCAGAAATTAATAAAATGCTATCAATCACGCTCAGTAGGATAGTGGACCCAATGAGGTAGTTAGGTTTTAAAAATACCTGTGATTATAAGCAAAAATTATCAATGCAGCTGGCCTACAAAACAATGGCAACCCCATTAGTTGTTGACAGGAAGTGTCTGTTTCCTCAAACCTTACAAAACAATAACAACCCCATTAGTTGTTGACAATAAGTGTGTGTTTTCTCAAACCTCGGTTCCTCCAATGATCGTATAGCTTTGGCTACTCTAATCTTATTTAGCAGATCTAGATTGAGGTGGTTCAGGTATTCTGAAAAGTTGCAGATCTGATGTAAACAACTTGATACTATAAGAAATCTGAATTTTTTTAACTCTCAGATGTGAGTTTTTCAAAGAACAAAAATGCAAAATAGTTTCCCTTTATGTAAAGAACTATAAACTATTGTGAGATGTCTTGTGAGATGCCTTGGCTTATACTCTATCAAGTATTTGTGTTTTCAGTATCTAGAATTTTATTGCATTATGTAAAATCAGTTCATGGAGAAATTATTGAAGGATAGAACAGCCTACTCTGCAAGTTAACCCTCAGGAGTCGGTTGAACTGGGTTGCAATTTGAGATGATCCTCCCTTTCAAATAAATCAGAAAGTGACAAAATAGCAAATACCCCATACAGTCATATCATTGCAAGACCTGCAAGTTTCTACCTAGGGCAAGAAGGATAACACCTTATGCGCATAATTGTAATGCGATCTTTAAATACTTGTTTATTATCTTTCCTGTTTCATTCTTCTGTAGTAAGATTCGGTGGGTTTCATGCCTGACTAGAATATTTTCCTTCCTTCAAAAAAATACAAAGGTATGTACTTTAAGATTGCAAATGGTGGCATCAAATTATAACAGGCACTGCAATTGAAAGATGAAAATACACAAACGTTCTTATAATACACTACAGATGAGTAGATGCAGATGTTCTCTTCTGATAAGAAAAATAACTGTAGAAATCTAACTTAGAGCAGAAAATTGACACTACAAATCTTTTTAAAAGTAGATTGGGCATTTGTCATTTTGGCTGCCAGGATATGATCACACTTCCATATTTGAATCATAGGCCTTGGAGCTAATTACTCTCTCAAGAATAATCCCATACATCAATAGATCCACAGTAGGAAACAATACGTGGCCTTAAGAAAAAAGGAGAATTGTTTGAAACCCTACTTCGAATTAGAGTTGACATGTACTCACCAAAAATAACATGCTAGAGATTTATCATCACATTAAGTTGCAAAGATTATGTCAAAAATTGATTTGCTATGCACGATTGAGATTGACAACATTATAGTTTTACATCTATCCCATATACTGAATATAGATCACCTTCTCAAGATTGACAAACATTTTCCTCAACTATCTAAAAAACTAGAAGTTCGGATAACCCCAGAATCTTTCAAACATATAGCAAAATTCAAAAGCAGCAAATGAAATTTTCACTGGGAAGGAGCAAATGAATTTCCATTTTTTTTTCCAATCCATCAATATCTGGAATCTCTAGCCAAATATCATGCTCTTTTGAGAATGTCCTGCTGCTGAATACACATGAAAGCAAACTGCTTGATTGATAAAGAATGTGAAAACATAAAAACTTTTTTCCTCGACTCTAAAGCATGCAAGAAGATGGACATGTTGGAAGGATACACTCAGATATACAAAACACATGCTCAAGATTACACTAAGCTTATTATCTAGGTTCTCTCTCTTAAAAAATCATGCTTCAAAGCATCCTTAGCAGAAATACGCTCACTGGGGTCAAACTTTAACAGACCCTGAAGCAAGTCAATGAGGGCTCCCGCTGAGTGGTCAACTTTTTGCATGATGAGATTCTGGTGAAGAACACAAGCCACAGACATGACTGTCAATCCTTCGGACGTAAGGATGTGCAAACTCAGGCATAAAACACTCATTACCTTAATGTTGCAGGACTAAAACTTAAAATTATAAAATCTAATTACCTGTAGATGGGGTAACCTCTGAACTGCTCGAATACTCTCCCTAGATGATGCCCCCTCAGGCCAATTAAGTTCTCTCCCATTTCTGAAGTACTTGCCTACGTGTTGACTGCCATACCATCTCATGTCAGAATTCCAAAGAATAAAAAATATGGCATTCAAGAAATACTGAACTGGTGAACTTGATGGCTTGTAAGGGCCTGCAGTATAACTCACCTTGCCCTTTTGATCATATATTGGGGAATAGGTCCCAATACCTGCTCCATCATTGCAAGGTGCTCCAAATTTTCATGGGTCTGAAAGAGGGCATCGCCCTGCCAATTTAAACAATCTTTAGGGAGAAAAGCAATTATAGAAGTGGCCAATTGCATATCTTTGATTACCAATTAACACCTCCCAAGCAATTCAATCTAACAAAACCATGTAGTATATTGACACACCAAGCACAATTCCACCAGAATGCAGCCAACACTCCACAGATCGCAAGGATAACTCCATCCAAGACCTGAAAAGTATATGTATTAGTTGCACTACAACAAACAACATAAAATTACAAATTAGACACAACAGATTGATAAAAAGTGACAAAATAACACAGACATGCAAATAATAATAGGTGGAGTGGAAATAGTTGATAGCAACTTTTGAAAATACCCAAAAAAAATGAGTAAAATGATTCTAGGTTATCCTAAAACAAAAAGTAAAATTGCAGTTTGTAGAAAAGGGAGAAAAGTACCCAAAATCACCTCAGGTGCACGGTAATGTCTGGTGGAAACAACTGAGCAATGGTGTCGGCTTTCATATGTGGCACTCCCAAAATCTATTAGTTTAATTGCACTTGACACAGGCACACGCTTGTAATGTCTTCGTGGATCTTTGGAATTCTAACAGACACAAGCAACATAATCAGTTATTAAGATACTTTAACAAGATTACCATCGGGCCTTCTATAAGAACCATAAACACTGAAACGAAGAGAAATGACAAAATCAGATGTATAAAGCACTTAATAGCCAATTAGACATGAGAGTCTCATCATCCTTTTCTAAGAGAAAGTGTATTCAATAAACCTTTACATCTGGTTTAGAAGGTGCAAAAACCTCAGTTTGGAGAGCAGAGTCAAATCACCCTGATGAAAATACTTCCTATTTATTTTATTTATCATTCACTGACATGGGAACAACTACAGAAAATAGACAACATGTTGTCTCCGCACTGACAAGAACATTCCATTTCAAATCCATACACAAAGAAGATGCACAGATAATGATGGCAAAACTCTATGATAGAGAAGTTGTGAACACCCAGATGGCAGAAATAGGCAATATATGTCAAATAGGTTTAACAAAATGCATTCTATCACCTGATATAATTTCTTATCAGCCAAGCTACATGCATCATACACAAAACAGAGGAAACGGTTTTGTATACTTGCGGAGAAAGACTGCCTTTTCCTATTAATATATAGAAAAACATATTTCAAGAGGATCTTAGAAATGCCACATAGAATGTAGGAACAAGAAATGTCAAGAGGATCTTCATTAGGGTATAAGAGTATCTCACAAGGTTGAATGCTAACCTCTTAAGATTTAAAATATAATAGTTTCTTGTAAGCAGGAACTTGGACATAGTTTCTTGCAAGCAGGAACTTGGACAACAAATATAAGTCTTTTATGTACAGACTAGTCGAAACCCATGACAAATAAGTCCACAAATAAGTCCATGATAAGATTTGTTAATAGTAACTTAAAATTATAGCTACTTATTTTAGTGTGGTTAAATTATAATAAATCAATGTGTTGTCTGTCGGGCTGTTCTCTGGAGGCAACTTTTAGCGGTTGTCACCACGACGACCCAGGTTCAAATCCTGGCAGGCATGCTCCTACCCTGCATGGTGTATTACCGTATGTGGCTATTTGATGCAGGAGNNNNGGCTCATGAAAACAAAGTCACCCATGACTTCATCAAAGTTGAGAGAATTCAAAGAGACCTAGAGTCTCACATAAATGTAATTTCTTTATTTTCATTAAAGAGTTGAAAAATGGATAAGGATTCTAGATCCTTTCCACTTGTAAAAGATAAGATAGGGTTTGTAATGAGTCACTGATGACTCGTAGGGGTC
>ML777636.1:499303-525282 GCA_009831015.1 Picea engelmannii
GAAAGAACGAAATTGCAAATATTAGTGACAGTTAAAAATAGCCCTGTCAAAGAATGATGAAGACCGTATGCAAGAACGATTCCAGAACAGTAAATTGTGGAATCAGGGATCTGCTTCGACATAGCAGGTGGTGCCTGCATTACTATTAATGATTATTGTAATGAACCAGCAAGGTACCAGCACCCTCTTTTTTGCATTAAATTGTCGGAGGAAGAGAATGATTTATTTCGGGATTTTCAGTCCAATGAGGTGTTTTCCATTTGAAAAGAAAAAAAAAAAACTGTATTTCCTCCATTGGACAGCCATTTTCTTCCAGCCTCGTGACTTTCAGGAACTCTTTCTCTACACTTTCCTGAATTCACAACAGTTTTCATTGGCTTGGATTGTAACAGATGTCAAGGATTTCTCTAGGCTATACACCAGTTCAGAATCCAGGTTCCTCTGGTGAGTTGCTACGCTCTCCCTCCTCAGTGTGCTGGTTTAGTTTAATTTTCTTCCTTCTTTCCTTCCTTCTTTTGGAGTTGATAGTGGAGAAAGTTTTAGGGATTAATGGAAACCGGGGCAAGGAAAGGGAGAATAGGAAGGCCACACTTAGATCCCTAAAGAGCAGATCAAAGTCAACAGCTAGTAGGTGTTGGAGCAGATGGCTGGCAAGATATTTCCAACTATGAAGGGAGATTCGTGCTCAAGGAATTAACAAAATTGAGGAGGAAGTAAGCCCTGAAGAGCAGAGTTGATGCCAAAATATTGTTAGCATGGACATCTCAAGGCCGTGGGTCCATCTGGCTCTCCTCTATGGGGCCCCAAACATTCAAGTTCCTGACAGAGGGTTTATACTCTTGCCAATGAGCTGAAGCAGGAGGTGAATTCCACATTGGCAGGAGTGGGAGAGAAGATTTTTGAGATAGAAAGAAACCCCAAAGTCACATCGAAGCAGCTACATGAAAGCTTGGATGTAGCTAACATAATTCTAACCTGGGATGAAGTTTTAGGAATGGTAGCTCCTTTGCCTTAGTAGAAGGCAAGTGGGATAAAAGCTTTTAAACCTTAATGTAGGACCATGTTCCAAGCTGGCAAGCCCTATGCTTATCAAAGAAGAATTGGATCCTTCTGGCAAATTGGCAAAGCCGCTTAGCCCCTTTATTCATGATGTTTCTAGTCCTTTATCTTTGCTGGCTAGGAGGATGGGTTACTAGTTTATCAGAGGCTGATCTTTGTAATCATCTGGTCAGCTGGTTTCAAGCAAATTTGTATTAGTTTTGGTCACAGCAGACTCTATATGAGCATTCCTTAATAGGCTCTAACTCTCCATCTATTTCTTTTCCTTATCTGCTAGATCAGAAGTGGACGTTTTGGCTTTTTCAAGTCACACATGAAGCAGGCTTTCTACTCTTTCTTGGAAATTTCAGTCAAATGAGGTTTTTTTAATGTGGCTTTGGGTCCATGATACCAAAACAGTTCCCTTGCACTCCTGTAATCCAGGAAACATGTCCCCGAGGTGTAGGACAGTCGGTGACGGAGTGTGCTGTTAAGGTACTCCCTGATGTTAAGTCATCGGTTCGAAACCTATGGGGACAAAAAATCCAGCCATGTGAAGGGTTGGTGTGGCTCAGGCCGAATGCAATCCCTGGGTAATTTTGACGGCTTAGATGCCGCCCCTGAGTCGTGGTTTCTCAAGCCACAGGCTAGTCCCGCAGGTCACGGACAAACTAGCAAACAAAAAAAAAAACAGGAAACATGATCTATATTTCAAAAAATATCTTCTATTTTCAAGGAAGAAAAATTAAATGTATAATACAACTTAAACAGTATTTTAATATTGTCTAATAATACTTTAAAAAGTATCTTTGTCATACTTGTAAGTTGTAACTTGAACAATATCTTTATATTAGTTGATTATTGTAATAAATTGTGAGCCAAAGGGAGCTAACAGTTAACACATGTGCATCCAGATTCCAAACACAGGGACAGATGGGTGAGTGTATAGTCCTATCGGATAACTGCTTATTCTAACCAAGTGGCCTAGATATTACTAGCTCTTCTTGAAGAATTACTTCGAATGCATTAAAAATAATAGCATATTCATTACCAAATTGCAAACCATGAAGGTCGTTGAAAATCAATAGAGAATATATCCATTATATGGTTACCCACAAAATGGATACCATCTACAGATGCGAAGCATGTCCACATATCATAGCATAAGGGAATATTTGGTCTGTATTTAAAACTTCCATATAACAGTGCTTACAAAAGTTATAACACACTGAAGTCAATCAAGGATGGCAGGTCTTTATTTAGAGTCTCTTTTACATTTTGTTTTCTTTTTACAATTTGTTTTCTTAAAATATTTAGGTATGAATCTTTTTTAGTAGCCAGAGGGATAAGCAAGAAAAAATATGGACATGAGCTCCCAGTCTAAATGGCAAAGTGGTCAACTCGCCAAGGATATGTCTCAACATGCACTCTCTTCAACTCTATTTGTGGTAGTCAATAAGCAACCGGCTATCGTTTGGATCTGGTGCATAAGGGCAGTAGTCAAAATCCAGGCTAGCTACTGTTTCGATTTTTTGCCTAGTCTCTCTACCATGTGTGCACCTAATGATACTTTGACATGCACTGTATCGAAAGAACTTTCGTAGAGAAAGAGAGAGAGAGATGATATTTGTAAATATTTCAAACATTTAGGACCAACGACTGATTTGCAAATTATAAGAGTGTTGAAATTTCACACCACCCTATGTTAACTTCAACTCTTCCATCGCAGACAAGGAGATTCATCTATACCTTATCAGGTATCTTTACATGATCCGATGACACAAGGAGAATATTCTCGGGCTTTAGGTCCGTGTGTGTAAGTGCGAGATCATGCATATCTGCAAAAGAGTAATATGTTAGAAGAAGATGTGCACTCTCAGGAAAAAGAAATAAGAATTAAAAAAAAAAATTAAAAAGTTAATACCATAAATTCATGCAATTCAATCTATGCAGATAACTAAATCAATCTGAAGAAATTCAATCTATGCAGATAACTAAATCAATCTGAAGAAATCCTAGTAGCCCCTCTAAAAAACATTTGAATCATTTCTTAACCATTCGGTCACACCAACAATTATCTATCTACTTAACATAAATGAGTAATGTGGTTTAGTCCTGGACAAAGAAAGGGGTATAATAATAAAAAGAAAAGTGCAATATGAAGACAATAAAATTGTCTAGATAGCTCCAACTAATTAAAAACCTCAAAGAAATGTCAGACAAATAGCATTTGGGAAGAGTGAAGCAACATACATGCAACACCCTTGAGAAGCTGACGAGAAAAATCTCGAACAAGATCAACAGAGAAGGGGCAGTGATTATTTTTTCTCAAAAAATCATATAGACTCGGTCCAAGCTTCTCACAAACCTGCCAAAATCGTTTGAATATATAGACGACCATCCCAAACATGCTTAAAATTTTTATTAACAAGAGAATATCTAACATGCTCATTTTGGAAAGAAAGTTTGGAATAAATAGTGATGGCTTACAATGCACACATGATTTCGGTAGTCAAACCAATTCTTCAATCGTAAGCAACCCCTGCAAGTATATGTCAATCATGTTAAAAGCAAGGAACTATAAAACCCAATTTCAAAAGAGGAAATCATACATCCAAGTTAACTGAGAAAAAATGCCCAACATTTCAGCTTAAGAAACCCATGAAAAAAGTACAAAATACAGAACGAGCTAGCTGCTACACTAAATGGAGGTAAAACAAAATAGTAAATACAGACTGTTTGCCAGCCTTATCATGCTTTGCAAGTGTACGTAGAACATCAATTTCAAGCATTGCTGCATCCCGATATTTTGGTATATTCCGCACAACCTTAATGGCTACGTATTCTTTCTTTTCACGATCCCAACACTCCAGAACTCTCCCAAAGGTCCCTACATATCAAAGACGAGAAAAAAAATTAGAAATCAATGTCGCCGTCCATAGCATAGACGATAACAAACATTTAAGATTATGTGTGTGAACAAGCTCTTTGCAATGTTCAGACTGTGAAACAAAAGTTGTGAGTCTTAAGTCCATAAGTATACAGACAATATTCGTTAAATTATGTCTATTTAAGTTCTACAAATAGTCAGATCATTACTATGAAGTTTGAACACTCTACAAGAAGTGTTCCTAATCTTAATTCCTATTATATTTAAGGAAATTATTTCTTAAATGTCATATATAATGACTAAGAGCCAGAAATAATCTTTTGAGAAATACACATTTAAGTATGTTGGAAGCACAGTTCTTTTAATCTGAGCATAATAAGATGAGAAGAATACATTTCAGTTTCTTTTAACCTGAGTATCACTTAACCAGATGCGATTTAATTGATAAAGTGTAGAAAATTTACATATTTTTTTGCATTAATGAATGACATTACGGAAATGCATTCACACACTGAATATAGCTCTGTGTTAATCTTCACACTATATATCATTCAATGCCTATGCGTTTCACCTCAATAATCTACACAAGGTTCAAGCCAGTTCCAAGGTCTACCCTATGACACTGGTATTTTCCCTGCCCTCGCATTCTAATTTCACCATGGATCAACAAAAGTCAATTAAACGGTTGTCAGAATCGATTTCAGGCAAAAAGGTTTATATGCAAGACAATAAGAATCAAAATAAAGGAATCGATCTATTTCTAATATCTCGGTAACAAAATTGTCATTCAAAAACCATGGGACCCATTTAAACAAATGTTGACCCCTTTCATTATCTCCTAGGCTCCAATAAGAAATTTTGGCTGTTCTTTTGCAACATGGGACATCTGTATGGCTGTGTATTTATGGCTTTTTATCATGACTCTTGGTTGTAGTTTGATCCTGTAGTTCAGGAGAGTAAAATTGAATTGAATGGATCTGAACAGGATAGCAGGCCAGATTAGCAGCCAACAATACATCAATAAGTTATATGTTTAATTATGTAAAAGAAAACTTCTGACCTTGAAATTATCTGCATGATAGCAGAGCATGATGGCCCTAAAAGTGCAAGCTCTACCACATCAATAGTAGACTTTGGCAAAACTGCAACTCTGTTTCTGCAGTAAATGATACACAAAATAAATTCTAATTTCAATTTAATTAGTGGTTCGTTGTTTCAATTGTAGAAGGTGTATGAATTAAGAGAATAATTGGGGCGTCGCATTATCTAAACAGTATCATAGCATGAAGGTCTTAAAAGTGTGGAGTACTCCACTAGTTCTAGTACACCGTTGTACAGGAGATCAAGATAACCTCTATGCGGGTTTTCAAATTGAAAACTTGTAAGCCACCCCATTTAGAGAATCCATAAACTTTATTTTGTTGTAGCTTATATTCTTAAAATAGGGCTTTCTGCTGATTAAGCCCGTGGATATGCCAAACATATTGACATGTTTAAGTGGGTACATCTTAAATGGCAAAAAGAAAAAGTAAAAAGATTGAATGTTATTGTCCAATCTAAATTCCGAACATTAATTCAATGGAAAGGGAAGGAACTTTTAAATGGATACAATTGAGAAGCACAATAATCGGTAAAAGATTCATGCTGTCAAACAATAGAAATAAATCAAGGAACTGCAACCATACAATAACAAATACCATTTTGGTTTATTTCCAAGAACACCCAAAGGTATACACAACTTATTGATGTTGGTGGAAGCATCGGACAGGTACGCACAGGTCTATGTCTATGTGTCTAGACGTGTGGAAATTGTCCAAAGCCTTCTAATCTTGAATTTACTTTAGTTAAAAGAATTACTAAAGTAAATTGATTTTATTAATTAATTATGTAATTAGTTAATTGAGTTATTTATGATACATGCTAAAAGTAATGCAGCAAGTAATCTAAATCTAAAAGTGAGTGTGAGAAGTAATCTCAACCATAGATCACTTTTGAGATTAGAAATAGATTGTAACTCACGATTATAAAAGCAAGCCTAGGGTGAAAGAGAAGGACATTTGACAGGTGCTGAGGGAGTCGAAACAGAGAAACAGAGTATTGGATCACGAAGGACCGTGGTTCAAGATCTTGGATAGGTGAAGAAGGACCTTCATCTAGAGATCATATAGGTCAAAGAGAAGAGAGAACAAAGGCATATGCAGGTGGGTTTCAACAAAAAGCGTACAGGTTTTCCATACACATCCATGAGCCACAGAGGAGACAGTCGCGGACATCTGCGGGTCACAGTGGGGAAAGTTGCATATATCCACGGGTCACAAATGAGACTCTGCAGCTGTATTTCTTTCTCTCAATGGGTCATTATCCCTGTTACGGGAGCCCTAATTTTAGCATAATAAAATCATTCTCGACACTAGTTTTTCCCTCCGGGGTTTTTCCAAGGGTATTTACCCAAAATTTTGGTGTTCATGTGTGCTTGATTTGGTTTCCTAGTTTTTGCTTCCACTGCATGATATTGAGTTGAATATTTCAGTAGTGTATTATTGTTTTGTGAGCTTCTAATCTGATTGCAGTAAGAAAATCACTAGATAACAAAGTACCTAGGTGCTGGAGTAAGAATTTCGACACAACTCAACACCATTGAAAACACCTTTGTTTTAGAACCAGTTTAAAGACAAAAAAACAGTGGCCTCCAGTCTGACCGTGTCATGTATCACACAATATTTATAAAAGATGAAGGACTTTGTGGCTCAAGACTTCAAGTAACTATCTCATAACAGGAGTGAAACATTCTAGAAATTGATCTTATAATAGTTAACAACTTTGAACTCTTATTTACTCCGCACATTTTCCATTAATAGATCTCGCGCTCTGGTCCTTTGACTTGCCCTTTCACAGTAAATTCCCTTGGCTTGTTCTTACATGTCATGCCAGGCTCCCAAAGAGTAAAGAAATGTCCTCACTAAACAAACAGTTGAAGTTAGTTGTGTTGGGAATCAACATTACTTCTATTATAAGATCCATGGAACTTTTACATACCAAGTACAGCCCGTAACACTAAGGAAAACTGCCTTAAGGGATTCAATAATCCTCTGTAACGGTAGTAGATTGATCCAAAACTGTATTCTTCAATCTTCTACATGGCTTTACGAACATCATTTTTTCAAGGAAAACCTCATGGGATCCACCCTTCTTCCCCAGAATATCCTCATGGAAGGCAGCTCAACTGCCAGCCACAATACGGGCTGGTAACCCTGAGGGACTCGACTGGATTTTCATCTGTGACCTATGGCCTAGAGCTCCCAGCAACAATAAGGGCTGGTAACCCTGAGGGGCTCGACTGGATTTCCGTCTGTGACCTATGGCCTCCCCATTGGCAACATGCCTGGAGTGGATGGTTTGACCAATTGAGCTAACCCTTGAGGCTTCAACATTGCCATACTTGTAAGTGATTTTCTTCCCCGGTTTCTTAATAAACTGGCTCTTCATTCTTCTAAGAATATCTATAAGAAGCTAGTGTGTCACTCAAAATCATTTGTTTTTTCCATTTCTCTGCAGTATCCAGATGGGGATAAGATTAAAGAAAATGAGGTATCGCTGCCACATGTAACACACTTAATAATGCACTTGCTGCAACCCTTTCTACAAGGAAGTGAATGCAGTTTAGATGCTATTTCACTGAAAGATAGAGCCTGTCTACTCTTTAATTTTGTCTGATTGTAAAAGAAACGCATCCACTGAATTTGTCAAACACAAAAGAACAACAGGAGCCGCGTCATCAACAAAAACTCTATCAGTATCTTTAATATAGCAACAATACTGAGGCATCGCAGAGAACTACAGGAGATTAAACTTACGTGACTGACTTCCAAATCCATATAATTAGGTCCATCTACCAATAGCATCGAGACATTTGGAATACTATCTATTGATAGCAAGAAAATTCTACAAGAGACTGTCACTGGAGTATTAAAGCAAATCGTGGTAGGATGAAATTCAGAGGGAACATAGCTTCTGATCCACTAGACTTGCTATTTAACAGAGTTTTGGGACCTCCAAAACAGTAATCGATACCAGCTTAAAACCAGCAGCCTAAGCAATGTTTTATTATTCAAATTAAGAAATAGAGCGAAAGACATGAAGGCTTGAGTAAACAGAATAGAACGTGTACCTTCGCCCATTTTGCTCATGATCTTATCTGCATGGTTCAAATACGAACACAAAGCTCAAAGTCAGTTATTTCCTCGTGGTTTAGCAAATGCTAACAAAAATAATAAACTATCTCATTAAACATAAGTTTTTGAGATGAGGTTTGTGTTTATTAATAAGGACTAAAGCAGCACCGAAAAACCTTCTAAGTGAAATTCCATAGGATTCTACAGTGACCTGTACAGTTTCAGAATCCCGAATCCAATAGAAAGATTATTATGGTGAATAAATTTTCAAAATACAATTCCTGTAGGGAAACATAGAAACTTTAAAATATATGAATAAAATCGACCAAATTAAAAATTTGCAAAAGCCCAATGGCAAACCTGTCATTCAAAAATAAAATTTAGAAAAAACTAACGGCAACCCGATCTTGCATAGTTAACATTAAGCAATAACCTTATTTAAACATCTAAAACAAAATTCTAGAAAAAAAACCCAACGGAAACCAAATATTACGACAAAAACCTATCAAGATCTGATGGAAGACGAGACAAATAACAACTGGGCGGTAAACAGGGCAAGGATTTTGTTGTGCCGATGAATAGGGTTAGGGCATTATTAGTTTTACCAGAAGAATGAACAAAGAGAAAAAAATTAAAAACATATAAGAGCTAAGGTGAAATTCAAGTGTGATAATTGATTACAGCGAGATGTTAAATTTTCTCCAATCTCAAACACGTAGTGGCCATCTTTGTCATCTGGACGCCGTGGAGGGGAAGCTAAGCGTGTGGAAGCAGAAGGATAAACAGCAACAGCAACATTCGATCCCTTGTTATCATCATCAATATGAAGAGGCTCCTTTTCCTTTTTCTTCCCAAGATTATTAGATGCAGGCTCTGCCTACACACACCATTCGCCCCTTCCTTATCTCCTTGAGTCCAACCAAAATTATAACATCTACCTACAATTCAAACTTTCCTCCTTTGATCATTTTGCTCTTGAGAACACACATTACCTCGCCGTTATCGATTCGAGGGCGTTTCTGAGGTCGTCTGTCGCGTTCAGCGCTCCCCATGATTCGAACCCCAGACCAGACGACTGCAGAGCATCAAGATGGATCTTTCCCCACCTATCCACCTCGCAACAACAACAGAAAAAGATTCAGCTTACATGGCAGTTTCAGCGGACCCTCAATTGAGCAACGAACATTTGAACAACTACCATGAAATGAAAATGAAAATGAAAAAAAAAAACCCACTTTGTTCGAAGGCATTTGTCAACATTTGGACTTAATTCAGGATTGTTGATGTGAGCATTTGGGGCAGAACTCTAGAATCTATTCTTGTCTTATCATGGTACCTTGATGATGTGAATAATTGGTAGTTGGTAAAGGTCAATGCAAATGGAGCGTGATTATGTTAAATATTCTGGTTCATACAGTGATTATTTAATAAATTTTGGTACTTCGCTACTCCAATTATAACATTATTTAATAAAAAAAATTGTAATTCACCACTATTCTTGCTCCAATTATAACACTAATATTCTGGTTCATACAGTGGTTATTTAAAAAATTTGGTACTTCGCTAGTCCAATGATAACATTATTTAATAAAAAAATTGCATCGCCACTCTTCTTGCTCTAATTATAGCACTCATTTTATAAACATAGTGGAATATCCGAGGAACGTACCTTTGGAAGCGTGACAAGAAAATATAAACAAATTCCTGATTGTTCATTCACGCCACCCATGATATGAGGATTGCAATGTCTACCAGCCTTTCTGTTAAAAAAGACCAAGACCAATCACACTAAGTCAACTTCTCACTTTTGAAATTACAATCACTTTGGGGTCTGCGATCTTCATGGTGATTATTAGTCCATGCTGAAATATTAGTTTTAATTCACTATATATTTTTTTCATAATCTCTAATGTGTGAACACTTCAATCATAATGAGAGACATATCACTTTTAAGAATGAAAGAAAAGAGTATGATGAGATTAAGGTTAAATAGGATGAATTAGAGAAATGAGAATAAATAAAAGTTGAAGAGAATAATAAACTAACAAAATAGTTTTGATAGTAGTTTGGGGAGTAATAAAATTTAAAAGATGAACTAGGTGAAATACATAAAATATTTTAGTAGTTGTTGGGGAGAAAAAGGTGAAAAAACATGAAAATATTTTGAAACTGGAAAAAAAAATAAAAATTAAAATTGAAGTATAATGGTTGAAATGATAAGACGAGGGCAAGCCCCTGGATTGGGTGCTTGAAGTTGGGGCCAGACCAACCACCTGGAGGCATGACAAGACATTCAAGACAGTTGGAAGGTCGAAAGACGGGGTTGGTGGCCTAACCATGCAAGGAAGGTTTTATGAAGGGTCGGTCGATATGTGTGTCGACGGCTCCCACCATAATGAATGAGTTGATGGGGGTTCATGCGAGGATGTGGCCAGGACAAGTGGGATCAGTAGAGCGCGAGGGGAATCCTCGTCACCGAGCTTACTCGTGCTTCACTCAAGAAAATGGGCGGCAAGTATAGAACGAGAATCGTCATGAGTTATGCGACATGAAGTTTAGTTATGGGATCCAGAGCGATGGTATTGTGAGGACAGCTCTCCTTGGAACGAAGCCTCGAGCATTAAGCATGAAAAGACCTTGCTCTGACGGAGTCTAGATGTGGTGTTATAACAAGAGCTATCACCATGGTTTTGGCTCAATTCTAGCAAAATTGAGTACAGTAGACCGACTCAAATGGAAGCACAAGCCCAAAGTTCAAGGCCTTGGGGACTGGTTATGGTGGTGGAAAATTGCAAACGCCAGTCAGTGGCGCTCTCCTCCTAGAAAAATAGAAGGGGACACTATAGGGGACGGGGGATTTAGACTGACTTAACATCATTTCGTGGATCCTAACCAGAGAAGAAGAACAACAAGCAGAAAGTTGGGAGTAAGGTGGCGGCGTCAGCTAGCAAGAAGCAGTAAAGATCTACGTTGGGTGTCAATCGTTCCTAGCAAGAGTCATAAGATGGACAGAAAGGGTGTCCAGGAGTCTATCCATAAGGGAAAACAAAAGGAGACTTCCCTCCCCTAGGGTTTGGTCAATCGTACTAGGGCGGCATGGTTGGCTGGGACGAAAATTTAAAAATCTATGCTTGAATGAGGAGAAGAAGACAACAACAGAGATAGAGGAAGCGGTTCAGCATCGTCGTCACTCTACCTCCGATGCGGGCATTGTCAAAGAAGCTAAAGCATGGGTTGAGGATCTGAAATTTACCAAAACCAGGGAACAAAGTACTTTAAGCTAGTTGAAACCTATTGGATCATGAAGGCGATGGTGGCTCAAGCGGTGGAGAAAGTCAAGACAGATAAAAAGAATACCCTCTAGGCAATTAAGTTGTTGAAAGGTAAATTTGACCTCTTCTATCGTTCTCAATGCGACATCAAATTTTGGGTTAGAAATGTGACTCAGAACCAAGACAACTCCTTGAGCAAGTCCAAGAATCCAAGCCCACCAGGGTCACGCGAGTGCCCCATTCAAGCCGAGGATGAAACATTGCCTCATGCGATTGTTGGGGAATTCAAGAAGGCGGAAGATCATCTCGACACTCTCGAAAAATTTGGAGCTTGAATCTTCAAGTTCCGCTCTACTCTCTTTTTGCTCTGTCGTTTTAGTTTTAGATGGGCTTAGCTGGTTTAGTCATTGTCTATTTGTCTTTGTGAGTTTAAACTAATCTCTTTTTTAGCAAATTATGTATATGGTTAGTCGGGTCTCTAAAATGTTTGGATGCACTGCCTATGATGGTGAGGATTATGGTTTTTGTTTTGGCAAACCCTCACCAGACTCCTATCATGTCTTCGATTTGGTTGTTATTTCTGGTCGATAGTCTATGGATTTGTTGATTTGTCTAGTGTGGGGTCTCGTTTCCTTTTTGGCAGACCTCCATTAGTTTGCCTATACTTTATTGTTCATATATAGAAATATAAAGACTATGTTTTATGTTTAAAAACAAAGGTTAAGACGAGGGCAAGAAGATAATTAATAGGGATGGATAGGAAAAGATTTGTCGGTTTTTCGGTTGAGAAGATATAGTAAAGGAAGACATTGAAGAACAAAAGAGGAGAAAAGAAAACATAATTAAAGGGAAGAGTGAAGGATAAGAGGATTATTAGATCAGATGGTGGATAGTGGGTTTCCATGATTGGTTGAGTTTATAGTCATTTTTCTTTGAACTCTTTAATTTTCCACCTTAAGAGCATCTCTCCCCACATTCAATTTACTATGGAAGTCCAACAGGAAAACTCTCTACCTTTTTTAGATATTCTCATCACTTGTCAACCCAATGGGACCCTCACCCACTAGGTGTATTGGAAAAAGACTACGCTAACAGATACCTCCCTACCCATTCTCACCACCGCCCAACCTAAAAATTTGTCGTACTTAAGACTCTCATCACTCGAGCCATTTGGATCTCTGCCCCTCGTATTCTTAATAAAGAAAAATTTGATCCATGTGGATATCGGTGGCCACCCACCTATTCCAACTGGCTCATTTTGGCAATTTTTTAGCTTGGCAATTTGTTTCCTAGTTTTCGGGTCCTGAACTTCCGGGGTCGTTTTGAGGCCCTAAACAACGTTTTTAGGACTCGCCACAATTGGACTAAGGGTAAAGTCCTAGTATGATGACAACATGTGTATTCCTCGGATAGACCTTTCCAACGGGCTATCGTGCGCCTAAAACGGAGGTTGTATGCAAAAGTTATGCCCCCGGGAAGTCGATACACCAAACTACCAAAAATGGAGTCCACAAAATTGTTGGCTTTTCATCTTTTGGGGTTAGGGTTTTGGATTTTCTTTATGTTAAATGGATATCGGTGGCCACCCAACTATTCCAACATGCTCATTTTGGCAATTTTTCAGCTTGGCAGTTTGTTTCCTAGTTTTTGGGTCCTGAACTTTCAAGGATCGTTTTGAGGCGCTAAACAACGTTTTTAGGGCTCGCCAGAGTCAAATTGTAAATGGAGTCTAAGTCTAACAACAATATGAGTAGTTCTCGGATAGACCTTTCCAACGGGCTATCGTGGGCCTAAAACAGAGGTTGTATGCAAAAGTTACGCCCCCGGGAAGTTGATACACCAAACTACCCAAAACAGGGTCCACAAAACTATTGGCTTTTCATCTTTTGGGGTTAGGGTTTTGGATTTTCTTTATGTTAAAAAATGCCTTTAGAGCCTCATTGTAAATCATCTTCTTGCGAATGCGAGTAGTCGTCACATCTCTTATCAGAGATAAGCTTCCACCATTTTAGCAAGTCTTTCACTTTGTATTTTTACAATCTTTATACATTTTCGTTCATTAATATAAATTGTGTATTACTGTATCTTTGTGTTTATGGATACATCTCTGATACATTTATGTTATATTATTGGATATCTGAGATATCGTTGTACATTTCTTTATTATATCTCCGCTCTCATTTTGTGCCAAAAATAATCTAGATCAGTGTTATCAGAGCAAGTTGCTTTTGATCATTTTTCAGTGCATGTCCCCGACGAGGTTCGAGTATAGCAAGTTGGGTCTCGAGCTTGTCTCTCTTGAGAAAAATCGCTCTCACACACCCAAGAGACCCTCCATGGTGAAAGAAAATAAAAACGACAGAGCATAAAATTTTATTAATCTGTTTCTTGAGCAAACTCTCACGAGACAAAGAGACAAAATGATGGAGAATTTTGTCCACATCCTTCAACGCCTATCGATAACAACAAGTGGGTCTTCATCAAGCAGCCACTTTGGAGGCACCTCACCTTTCAAGGTACAAGTTAATTTTGATATTCCCGTATTTGAAGGACAGATAGATGCGAATTCCCTAGACAAATGGTTAAATATACTAGAAGGTTATTTCTCTATTCACAATTTTTTCAACAAGGAAAAGATCACCTTCGCACTCCTTAAGCCTCTCCCCCATGTAAAACATTGGTGGGAAACTTATTGGGAGCAAAGTTCCATAGAAGAGTCTGGAATATATGGGGCCGAGCCCACTTGGGATTTTTTGTGGATGTGGTCAAGGAACAATATTACCCTGTTGGAAACTATGAAGAACAATACATGAGATGGACCATGTTGTGTCAAGAGAGAGGCCAAGCAATGTTGGAGTTCACCAATACCTTTCATACCTTGTGCACCAAGCTGGGTATCAAAGACACTGAGTGACATTTGGTTATGAAATACTGTGGGGATCTACACAGATACATCCAAACTGAAATGGATTTTTTGGACATCTCATCACTCGATGTTACTTATCAATATGTTGTTAAAATTGAGTAGAAATTTAAGCACTAGAACAAGCGGGAGTTTGGGTATGCAAATCCGCAACAACCAAAGTATGGTAAAGATATCCCTAACAACCAACCTTCAGAAAACTAGTCCAAGCCACAGGAAAAGAAGGGTAACGAAAAGACGAAGAAGGACACTAGAAAATGATGTGATTTCCACAAAAGACCCTGGCACAACACCGATGAATTTCTCTCAAAATAGTCATTGGTGGACAAGATCAAAGACAAGGAGTCGAACCCTGATTCAGAATCTGATTCAGAAAAAAAACTAATAGAAGACAAATCATCGACACAGATCCCACTGCTATTGTCGTGATCGCAACAATTCAACCAGAAGAACCAACAGATCATGAAGAGGGGGAGCGCCTTTTTCATTCACATATGTGGGTGAAGGGGACCTCGCTGCATTTTATCGTTGATAGCGGAAGCCAAAAGAACCTCATCTCAACAAAGGTCATCAGACAGTTGGGATTGTCGACAACACCACACCTGCATCCATACAACATCGGGTGGCTTTGACGGGGACAAGATCTACATGTCAGCCAGTAGTGTCGATTGTCATACAACATCCAGCCCTTCAAGGATAAGGTATTATGTGATGTTGCCTCGCTCGATGTCTATGATGTTCTCTTGGGTTAGCCATATATATGGAAGTGCCATGTTGTTTATGAGTCTCGACCCCGTAGAGTCATTGTTACTCTGGGGGGTCATCTCTACATAATACCAGAGGTAGTTCCAACTATTGTCCCACCTAAACAGTGCCGCAAGGTAGTATCTCATACTACGAAATTTAGCTTCTTCACAATATGTTCAAAAGGTGAACAGAAGGACACTACAACCACTACAGACTCGGCCCAAGCACCTTCTATTCAACAGAAGCATGTCAATAAGGTTGCAGCAAAGTGCAAAGATTCCTTTTGCACACAATCATCTCATATATCTCAACTGGTTGAACAAATTCAACCCCGCCAACAACATGTTTGTGACAACCTTCCACAAACCAAGCAGTGCAACATCTCCAGCAAGGCAAGCAGCTCACCAAAATTCAGATTCAACAATCGCTTTCCCCTCTCCCCCAGGAACTCAACACAATGGATACCATTGCTTCTTAATAATGGAGGATTGATCTAGGTGGATATCAGTGGCCACCCACCTATTCCGACTGGCTCATTTTAGCAGTTTGTTTCCTAGTTTTCGGGTCCTGAACTTTCGAGGCCATTTTGAGGCCCTAAACAACATTTTTAGGGCTCGCCACAGTCAAAATGTAAATTGAATTAGATTCTAACGACAACATGTGTAGTCCTCGGATAGACCTTTCCAACGAGCTATCATGCGCCTAAAACGAAGATCGTATGCAAAAGTTACGCCCCCAGGAAGTTGATACACCAAACTACCCAAAATGGGGTCCACAAAATTGTTGGCTTTTCATCTTTCAGTGTTAGGGTTTTGGATTTTCTTTATGTTAAAAAAGGCCTTTAGAGCCTCATTGTAAATTATCTTCTTACGAATGTGAGTAGCCATCACATCTCTTCTCAGATATAAGTTGCCACCATTCTAGCAAGTCTTTCACTCTATATTTTTACAGTCTTTTTACATTTTCACTCATTAATAGAAATTGTGTATTATTGTATCTCTGTGTTTATGGTTTCATGTCTGATACATTTTTGTTATATTATTGGATATCTAAGATATCGTTGTACATTTATTTATTATATCTCCACTCTCATTTCATGCCGAAAATATTCTGGATCAAAAGCCCACCTCACTAATGCCCTTAGATCCAACGATTACTCCACCTCCCAAATAAACAAAGTCTTTCACTCAATCCTCCACCCCAGAACCAAAAAGGCCCCTCCCTCTACCCCACCTTTAGCTCGCATTTCTCTCCTCTACATACATGGCGTTATTGATCTATTTCTAAGATCTTAGCCAAAAAGAATATCAAAACTCTTTTTAAACCCCAAAAAACTCTCAAACATTTTCTTTTAAACCGTCGAGGATAAATATGACCCTATGCTAAACCAAGGAGTTTATCAAATTCTGTGCTCTTGTGGCAAATCCTACATTGGCCAAACATGTAGGTCAATCAAAACTCATCTTAAAGAACATATAGCCAACATATTCCACAAGCGATCTCCAAGTCTATGATCACTAAACATTCCTACAATTCTAAACACCTTATTTGTTTTGACCAAGCAAAAATACTTGCTTCGGAACCTTATTACTCTTCCTGTGTCATTCGAGAAGGTCTCGAATTGAAAAACACCCAAACAATTTTAATCGGGATGATGGCTATAAACTCAACCAATCATGGAAACCCACTATACATTGTCTCATTCAATAATCATCTTATTCTTCACTCGTCCTTTTAATTTTATTTTTTCCCTCCTCCTATGTTCTTCAGTCTCTTCCTTTACTATATCTTCTCGATCGGAAAACTGACAAATCCTTTTGTATTCGTCCCTATTAATTATTTTCTTTCCCGCATATTAGCATTTCAATCATTATCCCTTAATTTTTTATATATATATATATATATATATATATATATATATATATATTTTCAAGTTCAAATTATTATCATGTTTTTCACTTTTTTCTCCCAAACTACTATTAAAATCTTTTAAATCTTTTATGTTTTTCACCTTTCCCAGTTCATCTTTTGAATTTTATTACTCCTCAATGACTATCAAAACTATTTTATCAATTTATTAATCTCCTCAACATTTATTTATTCTCATCTCTCTCCAACAGTTATTATATTCATCATATTTAACCTTAACCCTGACATACTCTTTTCTTTCATTCTTACAGCTGATATGTCCTTGATGATGGGTGGAGAGTCCAATCGAAACATTGGACGTTTCGAAAACTCACACACAGTGAATCTAGAAAATGCACGCAGTAAAATTTTATTTTTATATAATAAAAAAACTTATTCTTCCAAATCTCATTACACAATGAGTTTGAAGTCTTATTGTGGGGTTTTATTATATTCAATATTAGCTAACTTAGTTGGAAGTTAATGTATTTAAAGGGGTGGCAAGAGTGGGGGGATCCTTTTCGATCCCAAAAGAACAGTGGAATTGTCATATGCCTGGGGGTTAGAAATTCTCTCTAACAACCAAGCAGAAGTTTACTCATTACTTCAGGGGTTAAGATTAGCAGCAAAAAATAGTATTTTTCAATTAATTGTAGTAGGAGACTCCACTACAATTATCAGGGATATGATCAAGAAAGGCCAAGCAGATCATAAACTAGACTCAATCCTCACCAGAGCAGAACATGAAGCTTCAAAGATCCAGGAAATAACATACTATCAAGTCCTCTAGAGAAATAACAAACAAGTTGATGCAATGGTTAATATGGCAACTAGGTTCAAAATGGGGGTGTTGTGGGTAAACGGTCTTCAATCTACCCATAACATGCCTTAAACTGTGTTTTAATGACAAGTACCAGGCTCATAAATCAAAAGATGTCACCCACGCGTGGGTTCTTTCCTCAAGGAAAGGATTTAATATGAAGAGACTTTCCAACCATTCACACATGCCTCGAACTATAAGAGCATTTGGTTTTGAAGTCATGAATTTATTCCAACTCAATGTAAGTAGAATAGAACTCAGTCGAACACCACTTAGGTGAGAAGGTGCTAGGATTTATTCCTCACTTCTCTCCAGGTTGGCCTCTGGTTTGTTGTTTTTTTCTCTAGTTTACATATAGCTTATCTCCTACATGAATGGTTATTTATATGTTGCTATTGCATCTCTCTCTAGTTTGGTTGGGTTTAAGTTATACTTTGAATTGTTGATTTTCAAAATCATGGGGTTTTGTCATTGGTTCTAGCTCCCGGGCACTGACCTCTTAGTCGTATTTGGATTTCTTTCATTTGTGGCTTTGATATAGTTACATGGTTTCAATTATGTTCAATATGTGTCCCACTCCAGCTTTGAGACTCTTTCTCCTACATTTTGCATACTTATTTAGGGTAGAGTATATTTTTCTAAGAAAAAAGATTAGAATATTTGGCTTCCCCACGGGTTCAAAGGGTCAACTGAAATTCAGGAAAGTGTTGTCTTTTCAGCGCTTGGGCTACTCTATAATTTTTATGCATAGATTGGAGGCTTGTCATCTGTTTCCAATTTGCCTCTTCATTGTGGAGCCTTGAGACTTAATGGAATTAAGAATAATTTTAAGGACCCGCGAGGATATGGTACAGGGAAATGGAGCCTCCATTCTCTCTCTTATCTCCAAATTCAAGGAATTCAAGTAACAATGCATGGCGCAAATTACATAAATCATGAACACCCTCTTACAATTCAAACAATAGTTATCAATTATGGAGACAGAGTGTAGTTTTCTTAAGAATGTGGTAGAAACTATGAACAAGGATGCTCTTTTAATGGCTTATAATCAGCAGATCTCAGAACAAGGAAATAACGGGGATACAAATACAATAATCTAGATGATCGAAGCCATGGATATTGCAGAATAGGAACCAACATGCAACATCACTAGACTGGATGAAGCAGCAAGTCGTCACTCCTTTTATTAGGCTATGTTTTTGAAAACAATTGGCATCTTAAGAGTTTTTTACAAGATTTATAGCAACAAATATATTTGGAAAAATAAATCCAAGGACATTAGTAAACTATGCATAATTATTTAGAAATAGATGTTTAGTGTGAATCATGCAAACTCTCTCTATATATATTTTCAGTGTACTGCAACCATTTTGATAATATAATTTTCTAGTTCCTATTAAAAAAAAAGTCTTATTGCAGGCTTCGTTCTTCCCAATGTTTGGAATAAATATTTTCTATTCCCTAAATTAATCCCTCACAAACAATTAGCATGGCTTTGACAAATAGCAATGTGTAACACAGATCTAAAATTTTGAAATTCCACTGGCTGGAATTTGGCACTAGACCACCTACCTGCTTTCCCATCTCCATCCCTGAACCACCTTGCTACCTTTCTATCATTTCTATGTTGTACCACTATGGCATAAAAACTTGAAAAGATTCCCATAACACACAAAGTAGTATCATTATAGAGGGGGCAGGGTATATATACCTCTGTAGACTTTAGCAGTCAAATTGTTGCACGGAGGGGGTTCCTTGTCCCACAAACAAGGGGGTCTCATACACTAATTTGGTGTCTAGCTTGGTCGTGACCTTAAAAATAGATTATTATTATTATCATTGCCAAAATATTCTCATAAAACAACTCTTACCCATAGAGATACATACAGGTACTAAGATTTACACACATCATTACATACAGTGTGATTTTAGATCCCAGTTGAACGCTTTAAGTTTCGATCAAGAAGCCATAGAGTTGTAGTTGTTTTTGATATCATTATATATTATGTATGGCAATTGGGGCACAATTATAAACATCTTGCACAATCCCATAATTCAAAGGTCCAGTTTTATGTTACAAACAATGACCATATAATCCCTTATGCAAATGAATAAATGGTTGTTTATCTTGTCTGTGAAACTCTTATGTTGTCATATACAAAGATTGTGTTATCTTTATACCATGCCATATTGTCATAAATGCACAAACACAATAGTGAACTATGATATTAACGTACTATCATGTTTCTAATTATTTTTTCAAAAATTATGAGACTCTTCACCCTAGCGCAGTACTCCACTATGATGGCTACTGCATTGTTATACACCTATTCCTCTTGTTGGAAGTGTAAAACTCCAAAACAAACTCATAAGGTTAACATCACCTATAAGGAAAGAGCTCCAAGACTTGTGTTGTTCCTCTAGGTAGGATGAAATCTGCCTTCAATGTCTGCATGAATATTTCCTTCTTTTGGATGGTGAGACTAATCTCCTCCCACTATGGCCTCACAATCTAGGCACTGAGATGTTTGCATGGGGCCTCCATATTCTCCCACACATAGAAATGGCCATTGGGACGTTGATACCAATGCCCTCTTCCCCCCACCTCCTTAGTTATAATTTCAATAACCAAATAATGTCCACAAATTATATTTGTTTTATATATAGAGAGAAAAATAACGCAGAAATATTTTTGGGGTCATATTGATTGGAACAGAGTCCACCCGCTATGTCCACATCCTTGGTGGGCTATCTACACTTGTGTGATTAGGTAGTTATCCACACCTATGTGGTTAGGTAGGTTCATTTTCGTTCATGGTGATTAGGTTCAACTTACTTCATGAGCCATGCCTTCTCCTTTATACCTATTATTTTTCTCATGTAAAAGCTGAGTTAAGATGGGCCTTGGTTCTCTCTCTTTTTTCTTGTACAAATATTCCCTACAACTAAAATTTCTCTACTTGAAATGCATCAAAACCATAAATGCTTAACTTAATATATTGAACATTTCTATAAAGCAAATATCGATATTTCTTGTGGGTTTGTAGCACTGAGCGACGACAAAAGATACTTGTTGAGAATTATAGTTTGGACATGAACTTCCGCACAGGTTTAGAGTGAATGTGCAAGAAGTAGTTCGAGATATTTTAGAAAAGTAATTCTATTTCGTAATTCACTTTAGTTAAAAAGTGAAATTCTTATTTTTAGCAATTGAACCTAAAAAGTGTATTTCATGCGTGCATGACTTAGACTAGGAGTAATCTCAAAAATAGATTATGGTTTTGGTCTCAGCTAAAAGTATAAATATGGGACAAGATAGAATGTTTATATATACACGAACAATTGAGTAGGTCAAGCGACAGAGAGAGAGGGAGAGCAAGGATTCAAGACGAGGGAAATCCAAGCAACGAGCAACAATTTGTACAAGTGCCTTACAATTTCGTACAATCATACAGTCATACAAGCAAGTTGTATAGGTTGTCTAAAAGGTTGTACAATAGTTTTTTAGTTCTTCCAACAAGTTGTACCTCTCAAGCATGTCGTACAAGCTCAGTTCATGGTGATTTTGATAATTGTGCAACTATTGGTTTTAAGCAACTTGTAGAGGTTTCCCTATAAGTTTTTTGAAGGAATGAAAAGCTAAGCTTGAAGAAGTAATTACAAGTGTATGTGTGAAGATGATTTTATGCTTCTGCTATTTAATTTCCAACTATTGTTTGATTTACGATATGGTTTGAATTTAATTTTGGCATTAATTAAATTCAACGATTATTTGTTTAATCAAGATCATAAGGACTTTTGTCGCCTAGGCTTGGGTTTTTCACATGGTATTAGAACTAGATCTCTAATTGAGATTCTTGGGTATTTGCAGCAGTAAATCTATTGTAGGGAAGAAGGACCACCAGTTAGAGGGTTTCAAAGTTTTATTTTCAGATTTGGGAGTTTGTGTAGTAGATATTAGAGATGGAATCAACTAGCCTCGGGTTTGAGGATAGACTGGATGATGCCTCGAATTTCTTATTGTGGAAGGTGAAGGTTACACTCTTACTAGAAGAGAATGATATTTGGGATATTTTCAAGATGTTGTGAATGCGCCTACAAATTTGTAGCAGTTGGTAAGCTTAGAATAAGAGGGGAGTGAAAGCCAAGCAGATGATCTTGGATGCCATAAAGGATAATTTAATCCCTCATGTATCCAAGAAGAAGACAATGAAGGAGATGTTTGATGCCCTAGTTAGTCTCTACCATAGTCAGAACATAAATAGGAAGATGATATTGCAGAACAAACTCAAATCCATAGTGATGGCTAGATCAGACACAATCACTAGTTACCTTATGGAGATCACACATACCCACAATCAATTTACAGTAGTTGGAGAGAAGGTTGAAGATGCAAAGCTAGTGAACATAGCACTAAATGGATTTTGAGCTTCATGGGAATCATTTTTCAAATGCATTTTCACATGGGAGAACCTTCCTAACTTTGAGAGGCTTTGAGATGACTATATCTAGGAAGAGAATCAGATGGAGTCAAAGGCCAAAAAGAAGGGTGGTGAAGAGAACCTAGCTCTATTTGGCCAGTTAAATAAGGGTAGAGGTAAAGGCCCCAACAAGGGTAAGGGAAAAGTGAGGAGTCAACCTCACAGCTAGGAAAGAAGGACTTGAATAAAATCAAGTGCTTCATTTGTCATAAGCACTATTGTTATGCATCATAGTGTACAAAGAAGAAGAAGGGTAAAGGGAAGCAACAGTAGAAGCATGTAGCAACCTTGAAAGAAACTCAAATGAATGAGTTTGCTACCAATTTCGAGATGGAATTCTCATTAGCATCTTGTCTTTCTACCAATGTGGTTCCAAGGAATGCATGGTATGTGGACAGTGGGGCATCTCAACATATGACATCATCCCATCAATTGTTTTCTAGTTTGAAGAAGTAGGACTCATGAGTACAAGTTGAGCTTGGTGATGATGTCAAGTACCTAGTAGTAGGAGTTAGTATTATTCCCTTCTAGCTCGAGTTAGGTAATTCTTTAGATTTTGATGATGTCTTGTTTGTACCAGGTCTCAGGAAGAATTTTATTTCCATTTCAATTATGTAAGATAAGGGATTAACAATGGAGTTAAAGAACCAGCAAGTCCTCATCAGACCGAAGAAATCTAGCCTAGATATAACACATGTAATAGGGGTTAGAGAAGGTAATTTGTATAGGTTGTAGGGTAAACCTGTTCAAGCCTTAGTGCATGACAAGGACATCATGTGCCAGCTGTGGCATGTGAGGATGGGGCACCTACATCACAGAGCATTTCCTCTTATGAGGGAGATAATTATAAGTATTTTGTAGTTCAATATTGAGAAGCATAGTGTATGTAAAGGGTGTATGCTTGGCAAGCATGCCAATGCTTCTTTCCCAAGTAGCGAGCATAGGTCTAAGGGGATTTTAGACCTAGTACATTCAGAGGTTTTTTTACCAATGTCAATAATGTCGATAAGAAGAAGCATGTATTTTGTTTCCTTCATTGGGGATTTCTCTCACAATACTTGGATCTAGTTCTTAAATACCAAGGACGAGGTATTTAGTAGGTTTCAAGAGTTTAAAGCTCTAATTGAAAACCATATAGAGAAGAAGATCAAAGTTTTAATATCGGACAATGAGGACCATTATACCTCCAAGGTCTTCGAGGGTTTCTACGAGGAGGTAGGAATTGAGAGGGAGTTCACAGTTCCATACAACCCATAGCAGAATGGGGTTGTAGAGTGGAAGAATCAATCCATCATAGGGGTTGTTCAGGCCATGATACATGACCAAGACTTGTCGATGTTTCTTTGGGTAGAGGCATGCAACATAATAGTCTACATCCAAAACTGATGTCTTCACATGATCTTGGAGGACAAGACACCAAAGGAGACATTCATTAGTGTGGAACCAAAGGTGAGTCATTTTCTCATCTTTGGTTGTCCAATTTATATCCATGTACCAATAGAGAAGAGGACCAAGTTGGATTCCTCTATCATGAAGGGTTTATCTATGGGTTACAGTGAGACTTCAAAGGCTTACATGGTATTTATTCAAGTGCAGAGGAAGACAATAGTGAACCACGATGTAAAGTTTGAGGAAAACTTTGCATCCAGGAAATCCCATGAGACTATTAGTGATAGAGTATGAGGAGTAGGAAGCTCTAGAGGTTGAGATGGGGTCACAAATGATTTCCAGGGTAGTATGAAAACCTTCAAGTGAAAAGGGGGAGACACGAGCCCCTTCCACTTCTATCAAGAGACCTCAATGGTTCACTCAAACAATGAGGGATGCTCAGGATCATGTTGACACTCCTAGAAGCACATTTAGAGAGAGCATACCTTTGAACAAGTTTCCAAACTATATGGCAATGATGAGCAACATTCCATATCCCAAGTCTTCTAGTTTTCAAGAGGCAACATACTATTAGGTTTAGTGGGTTTCCATGGTGGATACACCTCTGTCATGAAGAATTATTTTTGGTACATAGTGCTAAGACAAGAGGGGAAGTCGATTGTGAGTTCCAAGTGGCTCTATAAGATCAAGCATGTTGCAAATGGTAGCATTGAGAAGTTCAAAGTGAGGTTTGTGGTAAGAGGGTTCTCCTAGAAAGAGGGAGTGGAATACAAGGAGACATTTGCTCTAGTCTCCAAGCACACTTCCATTAGAGCATTTATGTCCTTAGTTTCATTTATGGGATGGAGGATACATCATATGGATGTGAAGGCAGCTTTCCTCAATGGGATCATTGAGGAAGAAGTGTACATGGACCAACCTCGAGGAATTGAAGTGGGTGGGAAGGAATCCCATGTTTCTTTTGCAGTGAACACCAATAGTTAGTTCATGGTGGAACCAAGGTAGGAGCATTGGGTAGAAACAAAACTAGTGATTAGGTATTTGAGGGGCACTGCAAAGTACAATATAAGTTATCTTGGAGGTGGTGAAGTGAAGTTGTAGGGGTATTCAAACTTAGATTGGGAAGGAAATGAAATGGACAAGAAGAGCACCTCAGGGTGATAATTTAGCTTGGGATCAATGATTATGATCTGGATTGGATCATTATATACTTTGTCATCATCTGGGTACTTTAGGTGGAAAATTGGAGGAACTGACTTGCAAGGCCCATTTTAGCGATAGGTCCCAGTTTAGAGATTTGGGGTCCGAAAAATTCCAAATCCATTTTGAGGTATCAAATGGAATATTTTTTGGGTCAAATATTTGTGAGCATAACTCCCAGCCCTTTGATTCCATTCTACACATCGATACCTTACCTTTCTAACAGTGCAAAAATCACCTCAATCAAAGCTCGTATGCTAAAGTTATGCCTCTCGCAAGTTGACCTACCTTGTTGACCACCATGGTATGGGTGGATGTCATGTTAGAACCCATTACTCACACATGTGGGGCTAGCCACTTGTGGACTTTCTGTTGGATTTTAATGTTGTTCAATTACATTCAGTTTCTTCATAAATTTACTTGAACTGAAGCATAAACCATGAACAATAACAACAGTAATAACCAAGATCACAAGAAGAATAAACATGCACAGAGACACGAGTACAATAGAAAATGCTTATATTAAATTGATGTTATTACAATGATGAGAGTTTCATATATATAGAATATATGGTGACCATCCATGAAAGGATGTGTTACTTGGATAATAAGTAACTATTTATTTACTAAGTATATTTATACGTTGTATTATAAATATTATGTCATATATATATATATATATATATATATATATATATCTCAAAGAATGTATTCCCGATGTTGTCCAAACATCAACACTCCCTCTCAATGAGGGAGACATTCTCAACCAAGGTTGTTCACCATAGGTACACTCCCACGAGTGAATGTTAGCATAATGTTAACTGACACTTGGAAAACACCTCAAGCACCTCGAGTCCATATTATTCCTTTTCATGATCAAGGAAGGACTACGTCTGGGCCCATTTATCACAAGTGCACCTTTATGATAAATGTATCCTATCTCCCTTGGTCTGCAGCCCAATCTAGGAGAAGTTATGCCCGATGATGAAACATCAACACTCCCACTTAGCTATGGAAGTATCTTTCCATAGTAGTACACAACTATTGAAGTTATGCCCGATGCTGAAACATCAACACTCCCTCTTAGCTAGGGAAGTATCTTTCCATAGTAGTACACAACTATTGTCCAGAGACACACA
>ML777636.1:527420-548464 GCA_009831015.1 Picea engelmannii
ATTAAATGGTCTCTCACAGAATAGATGATGATTTTTCTGGCTTTTGCATCATTCTTCCTCCATTGTGATTTTTCTGCATCATCAGCTGATTCTGGCAAACTTCTTCAACACACTTCATTAGTTCACTCTCTTCTAGAGTGATGAGCAATCTAGATTTCCAAGAACTAAAGTTGGTTGTTCCATCAAGCCTATCTTCCACCAGAATACGGTTCACCATGGTTGTTGGAAGAGTGCAAAATTTTTAACCTAAGTTGTAGTTGCAACAAAACAATGAATTCCAGGAAAGGTACGACGAGTTGTTGTAGAAGGTCAATGCATGTGCAATAGTCTTCTTTCAAGAACGCTTCTCTGATACCATGTTGGATTTTAATGTTGTTCGATTACATTCAGTTTCTTTATAAATTTACTTGAACTGAAGCATAAACCATGAACAATAGCAGCAGTAATAACCAAGATCACAGGAAGAATAAACATGCACAGAGACACGAATACAATAGAAAATGCTTATATTAAATTGATGTTATTACAATGATGAGAGTTTCATATATATAGAACATATGGTGACCATCCATGAAAGGATGTGTCACTTGGATAATAAGTAACTATTTATTTACTAAGTATATTTATACGTTGTATTATAAATATTATGTCATATATATATATATATATATATATATATATATATATATATATGGAAGAATGTATTCCCGATGTTGTCCAAACATCAACACTTTCAAGAAGATTTTAGAAGGTCCAAAACCTTATCATTAATTGAGGGTTGAGGAAGAGAAGGGGTTCCATTCTTTAGCATTGTAATTGTTCCATAGTTAAGCAGAGCATCTAAGAGTGGTATTCTGAGAGCATAACAAAGGAGGTATGAGATTCTATAAGGTCATAGTGTCGAAAAGAAACTCCATAGTGGGTGCCCTTTTCTTTATAATTGTTTTTCATGACTGAAGTAAAAAAAAAAAAGAGCAAAGCATAAGCCTCACCTTCTTGCCAGGTTTTCTCCTGTATCGGGTTTCCTAGACTATATTTTGTTTTTGAGGATGGTGTGTATATTTCCCTATTATTTCATTTTCATATTCAAATATTCTCATAAATATGAGCAATAAGCTAGTAATAATTAATCTGGGATCTAAGGAAATAAATTGCATAATCTAAGATTTCAAAATATTATACGATTTGTTGTGACGAACTATCCCAGTAAAATATCCACTATAGTTTATAGATCATATTGGTATAAGAGTGAGGATTCTTTGAGGTATTTGTGGAAAGTTGTGAGATATAGGAGTTGTCTTAAGAAGGATGTTGTAAAACCCTAGCCATGGTAGATGAGCCTACTCATAACAATCCTTGTGATGCATCAAAAGAGATATTTTTGAGGATGAAAGAGCAAGTTGTTTATATCTCTTGCAAAATGGCGCTCCTCATGGCGGTGCTAGCAAACAATTTTGGACATTTCAGGGAGGTTTTTGGCTCTAACTCAGAAGCTAGATTGAATGAGAAATCAACATATAGTGAAGACCCAAAAAAGGAGTCAAAAAAAGGGCCCGAGAAAGAGAAACCAAGTTATAGTGTTGTCACTCCTTCACAATCTCTATTCAAAATGGAAGTGAAAGTGGACATCAATCCCCATCAAGGTGAGATTAATGATATTAAGATGAATCAATGGTTGCAACAGTTAGAAGTGTATTTCAATGTCCAAAATATAGATGAAGAGTGGAAGATTTCATATGCCCAATTGAAACTAGAGGGTCGTGCACTAGCCTCATGGGAAAACCACACAAAGGCACTTAGGCTGGAGGGTAATCCACTAGTAACTAAGTGGGAGGATTTAAGACCCTCATCAAATCTCATTTCTACCCCATTGGGTATGTAGAGGACCAATTGATCTCTTGGAATCACTTCAAGTAGAGGCAAGGGCAGAGTGTGAAAGAGTACACCACCAAATTTTATAAGATGGTGATCATGTTGGGTATCCCTCCTAAAAACCCAAATGTAGTCCTCAAGTGTCTGGGGGGTCTACACAGTCATTTGCGAAAGCAAGTGATGCTCTTCAAACCAATGGTCGTTGATAAGGCCTATGTGCAAGAAAAATATCTAGAGAACATAGGCCATAAGAAAGGACAACTAAGTGGTTCTAAATAGAAAAACCACCAAGATGCTTCCAAGGAGGGAAAGAAGAAGTGGAAAGGAAAATACAAGAAGACGACAACAACTACACATCAGTGCAAGGATCCAAGCAACCACTACAACCATTGCAATATTGATGGTCACACTGAAGATAAGTGTTGGAAACTACATCCAGAGTTGAATCAAAATAACCATAAGAAGGATGCCAAGAATAAGAACTTGTTAGGCAAGGATTCAGGCAACTAGGTAGAAAGTAGCTCAAATGTGGATATGAAGGTTATCTACACTTTAGTGTAGACGGAGATGAATCTAAGTATCCTTCATTGTAAGGAAGAGAAGGAGATGACAAAACTCTTCCATATTGTGATCAGTTAGGTAAAAGGAACAAGGTAGATGCTCTATTTGATTATGGTCCACAGGCCAATCTCATAGTATATGATCTAGTCAACAAGCTTGGGTTAGAGGTTCAGGATCATCCAATCCCATATCCATTGGGATGGGTGAATAAGGATGCATACATTAGAGTCACTAAACAATGTAAGATCAAGTTTGCTACAAGTGCAGATTTTATTGATGAAGTGGAATTAGATGTAGTACCCCTTGATGTGTGTGGAGTAGTGTTTGGAAGCCCCTACATGTATACAAGGGATGTGATCTTCATGTGAAGAGCCAACCAATACTGCCCGATCAAGGAAGGGAAATCATACATCATCAATACACACAAAGGTAAGTCAAAGGTTTCTTTGATAAGTGTTAACCAAGCCAAAAAGTTGGTCGGTTCTAGTAAGAAGTATGCATTTATTTTCTTAAGAGAGCCTCGACCAGTGGAGGAATTGGTAAGAGTAAAGATATCCTCGATAGGATGTACAAAAGAGTAGAAATAATAGTTGGAGGAGTTGTTGTGGGCATATAGGGGAGTGTTCCATGAGCCCGAAGGGTTTCCATTTAAGAGGGAAATGGAACATGAGATATAGTTGTTGCTTGACTCCCCATTACCAAATATTGGGTTGTATAGACAATATGTTCTGGAAGAAAACAAAGGGAATAAAAAATTACAATTTTTTTTGGAGAAAGTAGTTATTTGACCAAGCACCTCACCTTATGGGTCACCTATCATCATAGTACCCAAGAAGGATGGGACTTGTCGAATGTGTATAGACCATAGATACTTGAACAAGATCACACTCAAGAATCTATACCCTCTGCCCATGATTGATGATTTGTTAGATCAGTTGCAACAAGCCAAATACTTCACCAAGTTGGATCTCAAATTAGGATACCACCAGGTACATGTTAAAGAATAAGACACCTAGAACACTGCCTTCGATGCAAGGCAAGGTTTGTATGAATGGTTGGTCATACCTTTTGGTTTATGTAATGCATCAGATACAATTATGTGTTTGATGAATGATGTATTGTGCCCCTATTTAGATTCACTTGTAATAGTGTATTTGGATGATATATTGGTTTATTCACTTGTAGGTGTTAGAGACTTTGAAAAAGCATAAGTCACTAGCAAACCTCAAGAAATGGGAGTTTGCTTCGTAGTCATTGGTGTATTTGGAGTATGTGGTCATTGGAGGGGAACTCAAGATAGATCTTTTTTGGGGTAGCACAATACCTACAAAAGTTCATAGCATGTTTTTAAACAATAGTTTCTCCACTCCATGCTGTAACAACGAGTGGTAAGAGTTTCCAGTGGGGAAATAATCAGCATAAAGTTTTCGATGAGCTAAAACAAAAGATCAATCAATCACCAATTCTCGTATTGCCTAACTTGTGGAAGCCTTTCAAAGTGGAGACATATGCAAGTGGTAATTCTATGGGAACAATTTTAATGTAAGGAGGTAAGTCAATATGCTATCATTCGAAGATGTTTCATGGGGGAGTCTTGAACTACCCTACACATGATAAAGAACTATATGCCCTAGTTCAAGATGTTAAGAAGAAGAAGCACTATTTTATGGGTAAGGAAACCATTATTCACACTAATCACCAGTAGTTGCAGTATTTGCAGGCCCAAAGTAAGCTTCAACAAACTAGACATTACAAGTGGATAGGGTTTTTGCAACAATTTCATCGAGTCATCAAGTACAAGAAGGGCAACACTAATGAGTTGGAAGACATGCTTTCAAGGCCACCCACATCCAAGATTATAGCTTTGGGAACTCTTATGCACATTGACCATTTTACCCATGATGCATACGAAGAGGCATACACAGAATATGAGGACTTCAACATGTATTGAATCATCCATTCTCATGCACAAACGTCGTTGGATCATTTCATGCTTATACAAATACACCTTCAAGTAAAGTTTTGCATTGAAGAATTCACACACACACACACACATGTGTGTGTGTGTGTGTCTTCAAGCGAAATTCCTTTAAAACATTTTTATTATTGTATGTTTTAAGAAAACATGCAAGTTTGCAAAAGGTTTATGAATATATCATTTGCAAGAACATTCCATTGCAAGGATGGAGTATAAATGTGCAAATGGTTTTAAGCCTTCATTCTTGTGCATTGAATCTCTCTTGTTCAAGAAAAATTTCATGGATCATTTGATGCTTATGCATCGACATCCAAACATGAAAAGATAATGTTATGCTTTTTAATTAAGTGTGTTTTTTGTACTAGTTTTGAAAACACGGTTTATTGAGCAAATTCATTAAAAGCGAGTTGTTATGCTTTTTTATGAAGAATTCTCTTCACCAGAGACTATTGAAAGATTCCCATGCAATGATCCACAAATTCATTAATGTTCAATCTTTATTAATATTTCTTTCTTACAACTTTCAAACAATACAAATTAATTGTTCTTGTGTATTGTAAGGTACTAGATGGATTATAATAAGCAGAAACAAAAGTATTGCAGCAAATACCATCATAACAACAAAATATAGAGAATAACAACACCAACAACGATACCTTTATTTATAGAAATCCAAGTTCACTTGTCTCTTCAATGGGGCAACCTCCAACAGAGCATAGCTCTATTACCATAATTCTCAAGAAAAAACTTCCCCACATCTTCTACTTCTATTTATACTAATTATATCTTCTAAAGAACATTTTAGAGGAAGATYTTTCTACAATCCAAAGCCTCTATCAAGTCTTCTTACATTAGACTTGTTCGCATTATTATATAGGCCTTATTTACTAATGTCGGCCTTTATTACATATAAAACATGTTATTCTATCTRCGTGAGGGGTTAGGGAGGTTAGGTCCCTGATATGCCCTCCCCCTTGAAAAACAACCTTGTCCTCAAGGCTTGAGATGGGGAAATTGTTGCAGAATGGTAGCTGACTCCCRAGTGGCATATACTRGAAGTGTATCCTTCCACTAAACTAAAACTTCCTTGATGGTGCRTCAACGGAGACGACAGTCACGATGGTYCAAGACTGCTTGTGGCTACAACCAAATGGACCCTTCTTCATCCAACTTGGGAAGATTGGTTTGAGTCTAACACTTACTTCCAATAGCTTTCTTTAAGCATGAGACATGGAAAACATGATGGAGCCTGGAATGACTGGGAAGAGCTAACTGGTAAGCGATAGACCCCACTTGCGTGAATATTGAATAAGGACCATAGAACTTGGGGGTGAATTTATAACATTGTTCAACCTTGAGTGGAGTTTGCTTATAATATTGTAGGTGAAGAAACACCTGGTCCCCTTGAGCAATTTGACATTCTAAACAACCTCGATCTTCTTGTTGTTTCATGCAATTATGAGCCATGACCAAATTTTCTTTGAGGGTACGGAGAATGGCAGCGTGGACTATAAGAGTGGTGTCCACCTCCTAAAACTTGGAGACACATGACATGTACAAGAGAACCGACGATGGCCTTTTCCCATCGACCAATTTAAAGGGATTCATACAAGTGGTAGTATGGTAAGAGGTGTTGTACCACCATTCAATTAGGGGCAACCATTGAGTACATTGAGTTTGTATGTCAGACATAAAACACCTCAAATATGTTTCCAAACACTTGTTGACAACTTTGGTTTGTCCATCAATCTAGGGATGATAGGCGGTGTTGATATGCAATTGGATTCCTTATAGCCCAAATAGTTATTGCAAAAAATCATTGGTGAAAGTTGAATCACGATCGAAGAAAATAGAACGAGGCATGTTATGTAGTTTGAAGATATTATCCATAACAAATTGAGCCACTATGGATGATGTGAATGGGTGTTGAAGAGCACAGATATGTGCATACTTGGAAAGACGATGTACTGTAACCATGATTGTTACACGCCAAATTTCCACACTACTAAGTGGCACACTTATGTATCGTATTCTACCAAGTGTCGCACTTATGTATCACCTATGTAGGTGTCGATTTCCACATTCCTAAGTGTCGCACTTATATTCTACTAAGTGTCGTTATTGAATGCCGCAAATCCATCATAATGTGGAAGTGTTGGTCATTTTCCCTAGACAAATTGGGGGAGAAAACCCATCACATAGAGACCTAAATACATTCTATCATCATGTGGAAGTGTCTATCATGTTCCCTAGACAAATTGGTGAAGAAAACTCATCATTTGAAGGTCGAAAAACCACTTTTTACCTTGAGTTTTAAGCCTTGTTTGAGCACTAACGCCCCCCTTCCCATGTATGGGGAGCGTTAACACTCGCTAGTACACTATGTGTGAGTGTTAGTAACACTCTATGTCAAGTCTCGGAGGAGCGCTAGTATTGTTAGAGCTAACCCACATTTTCTATGAGAAAATCCCAAGATACTCTTGAGTGGTTATGGTCAAGGGATGACTCATGAACTCGAGTCATATATATTCCATCCATTTTGGGTACTAAATCATAACCTAAGGAGTGAAGATCTCAACCATTCCCTTGATTTTCTATGGTGGTTAAGCCTCCCAATTTGCTATATAAGCAAGGCCATTCAAGGGCTTGAAAAGGGGAGAAGGTACTAAGAGTATGAAACTTTTGTTCTTGAGACATTAAAGCGAAGAAAGGCTTGGTAGGATTGAGAGTTCAGAAGCATTCTCATTACCATCGAGTGGTGTACATAGGGGGTTGTAAAGAAGAAGCTTGGAGGAAATCTTACATCACATCAACATGGTTGTAAGCATCCAATGTTTCTTTCATTAATACAACTTGGCCAATTTCCTCATTCTTGTCTTAATCAAGTTATTGTATGAATGTTTATACTTGTTAGGTTAGTTAGATTAGTTCTTTATTTAACATTGCACGAGTAGAAGAGAAGGGTTGTTTTTATTTTTGTAGGAAGGCTGTAACAGTGGCTTCGGTGTTCAATAGCTTGGACTGAATCCGACATTTGAGCAGTGAGGACAACCTACAGGAAAACAGTTAGATCTTATTTCCTTTCTCCTTCTCCTTAACTTTCATGGATAAATAGGTAAGAAAGAGGGATGTTAGTGTCCACTTGTTCTCTTATGTCCTAGACCGAAGAAAACCTAGCTAGGGGGAGTTCAACCTATCTGCAAGGAGAAATTTCTCACAGCAAAAATTGGCGGCCGTGCTGGGGAGTGACTTGTTTCGTGGGTTTTTATCCCTTTATTTTTTTGTATTGCTTGATGAATGCTTGATTTTTTAACTTTTCCTTGTGTTTAGCCTTCATTAACAAGCTTATAGAATCTATAGCTTGTTCCCTATTGAATATGGGTTGAGCCTTAGGTTGTTTGAAGCATTTTCAGACACTAACGTTTCCCCCTAATGGCCTACAGAGTGTTACTATTTACTAACGCTCCCTGTCAGTGCTTTTGGGAGCGTTACCCATTGACTAACGTTATATCTCCCTTATTCCATGAGCGTTAGCTCTACTTTTGGCTCAGTTTCAGGCCTCTTTTTTCCTCTATTTCTCAGGTTTTTAACTCAGAGTTTTGTTTCAAAATATCTTATGCTTTAGTGTGCCTTTGATTGCTTAAAGTTAAAAGATTTTGTTTGTTTTTTGTTGCCTCTTTTCATTTGATTGTATCCTATAAAGTTGTGAATCACACATGACTATCATAAAGGTTAACTTGATCCTTTAGACAAGCCTATGTTGTTAGTAGCTTGAACCTTGTATCTACAGGTGTTTAGACCTATGTCACATTGATTCCATGGCCTTTGAAGTGTTCTATTTGATTGATTTTGGACTCTTTTCTTTGATTCGATATTTTACAAGTTGATTTATTGAGTTTCTTGTTTTGTCTTTTTTAAGAAACTCTTCGTCAAGAGTATTCCTAGAAAATTTTGCAACTTTGCATTGGCCATTAACCTTTGTTATTTGGGATTTGAGGTTTCAACAAATGATTTCCTTTTTATTTAGAACTTTGTCTTCTTGTTTGAACACTTTTTAAAGGCTTTCTCGAATAATTTGTTGTTGGAAGATTGGTTGTTGTCATTGATGTCAACCCTAGTCATTGGTTGTGGAACTTGCATTTGATCGTGGTATATGAACATGAAGTACAACACATAGGCAAATACAACACTCGTGGATGGATAATATATGTCACGTCATTTCCGGTGATAGGTGGCACATCACGTGGATCTTCATGATTGAGGAGAAATGTTTTTTTGAAGATGAGCATGTGAATTTTACAAGTCGGCCCTAAAGATAATTAGAGAAAATAATTACAAAATAAGAAAGTGACAGGTCAACCCTAATGTCAAAAGGAAGTGACAAAAGGAGTATAAATACACATTGAATGCTTTCATTTTATCATCCAATCAAGTGTGATGGAGCTAGCATAAGTGGGTATGCACTTGTGCTAGGAGTATGTGCAGAGTTTAGCGTGGAGCAAGTCTGAGGTGGCGAAGTCAAAAAAGCCTAGAAGTTTCAGAATTGAAGAAACCCTAGTTTTATGTGGTTGTATGTGGGATGACAAGAGGATATGTAGCATACATACACAGACTGATAAGAAGACATGTAGCATACATTCACAGGCTGATAAGAGAACGGGTAGCATACATGAGAAAAGGCTTGAGGAAGTTCTAAGGAAGGCACATCTTGGTGATCTCTTGTTCGTGTTTCTATGCAATGGTTATATTCTATTGATGGTGATCTTTTGATATAAATGTTTATTATCTCTTATATATGCTTGGGTGGAAGGAAGGGGCACGGATAGAGGGTTTAACCCTCCCTTGAAATTGGAAGTTGTTGCTTCCCTAGATTGGAGGTTTAACCCTCCTTTGAACTTGGAAGTTATTACTTCCCTTGAACAATAACTTATGATTACTTCTCATATATGGTGCACAGTGTATTGGTGCATCGCTTCTACTAATATTTATTGTTCATTAGATATTCTTTGTTTCTCATTGGATATATATTGAATACATAATTTGCTTGAAGCAAAAGTTGTAACAAGTGCTTTGATTGAAGTATAAGTTGAAAAAGTGTTTAAAATTGTAATTGATACCGATTCACCCCCCTCTCAGTATAAATAATTGGTATCATAGAAGGTTACCTTCAATATAGTTTAACCACTAGAAGGAAGATCCTGAACACTGATGGAAGGGAAAATTCCAAATGGGATTCCACCATTTGATGGAAGCAATTTTGAATACTAGAGTAATAGAATGGAAACTTACTTGAAAGCTCTTGGGGTGGATGTTTGGCTCTCAATTGTTTCAGGATACACAACTTTGAAGAAACCAAAGACTGCATCCCAGAAGGAAGAAATAAAGAACAACAAAATGGCAATGGATGTCATCCTGGATGGACTAGCTGATTCAGTAAAAACTAAGGTGGGATCATGTGCATCAGCCAAAGAGCTTTGGGACAAGCTACAAGATATTTATACAAAGCCAGAAGCAGAAGAAGTTGAAGCAAGTTACAATACTGAAATAGAAAAAGAGGAAAATCATAAAGAAAAATCACTGTGTCCTCTAGAAAGACACAGAAAAGAACTTGAAGAGGTCGATTTAAGTGTACCAGAATATAATATACTTCTTGAAAAGATGAATGAGAATATTGAAGCAGAAATATATCAATAAGAAAGAATATTTAAAGAAGAAATCAACAACCTGAAGAAACAAGTAGAAGACTATGAGAAAGTAAGAGAAGAAATCATCTCCTTGAAAATTAAACTCGAAGAAGCAAGAAGAATGGAAGAAGTAATGAATGTCCACATGATGAAGAAAGAAGAAGATTGTGAGAAACTTGAACAAGAAGTTGTCTCATTAAGGAAGAAATTAAATAACTCTCAAGTTCCAAAATACATAACATGCCTTGGATGCAAGGGTGAAACTTCATACAAAGGAAATGCAAATTCCAGCAAGAAGGTTGAAGAAAAGGAAAGCTCCATGCAGACAGTTGATGAGAAGTGGATCAGGTTGTTGGAAAGGAGGAATGATTACAGAAGAGATGAATATCTAAGAAGACCTCCCACCTTTAGTAATCAAAGAAGCTTCAATCAATATGAAGGAAACTACAGAAGAGTGGATCATGATCAATCAAGGCATGAACCCAGATGGACTACATCACAAAGAAGATCACTTACTCCCGGGTATAAAAATTTCTTTCTTGGTCATTGTTATAATTGCAGAAATTTTGGACACAAGGCAATTAATTGCAGAATCAATGAAAGGAACAACTATGCAAAAAAAATGAATGGTGTAAATAGAAGATATGTAAATGTTCATGGATTTGTCAACATAAATTATAATCCATTTGACTCGTTGATGGATCAAAATATTGTATGCTACAAATGAAATAATCTTGGTCACAAAGCATGAGATTGCAGATATATGAAAGAATATGCTCCTATCCCAGATGTCCATATGCCAATCACAGTATGGAGAAGGAAATAGATTCCAAACAATTAATATTGTCGAGTAGCATTGATTGTTGAAGAATGTGAAGAAGAAGATGAATGGTACATATACAGTGGGTGCTCATCACACATGATTGGGGATAAAAAAAAATCATCGGCTTGAATATAAAGGGTGGAAATGTTGCATTTGGAGATGAATCATCTGCCAAAATACTTGGAAAACGGTTAGTAAAGCTTGGAAGTGAAAATCTAAAAGCAGAAAATGTCTTATTGGTTTAAGACCTAAATCATAATCTCCTCAGTGTTAGTAAAATTTGTGATCAAGTATACACTCTCACGTTTGACTCCCGAAGATGCAAAATCGAAGAAGAAGATTCAGGAAGATTGGTTGCAATCGCTTCAAGAAGAGCAAGTTACATATACATCCTAGATAAGGAGAAGAGAAAGAAGATTGAAGACACACGAAAGAGGTCGAAGGAAGAAAAAGACCAGAAGACCAGAAAGAAAAATGAAGTGCTATTAAGTGCCATATGTTCAAGGGGAGCAGTTCCAAAGAAGATCAAAAGCTTTCGCCATTAAAACTGAGGGGGAGCAACCCAATCCTTTTCCATTGATGTCAAAAGGGGAGAGAAATCGGGAGCATGATGACAAGGGGAGCATGAATGTTGCCATCAATGCCAAAGGGGGAGATTGTTGGAAGATTGGTTGTTGTCATTGATGTCAACCCTAGTCATTGGTTGTGGAATCTGTAGTTGATCGTGGTATATGGGCATGAAGGACAACACACATGCATATACAACACCCATGGATGGATAGTATACATCATGCCATTTCCAGTGATAGGTGGCGCGTCACGTGAATCCTCATGATTGAGGAGAAATGATTTTTTGAAGATGAACATCTAAATTTTATAGGTCGATTATGAAGATAATTAAAGAAAAGAATTACAAAATAAGAAAGTGATAGGTTGACCCTAATGTCAAAAGGCAGTGACATAAAGAGTATAAATACACATGGAAGACTTTCATTTTATCATCCAAGGAAGTGTTATGGAGCGAGCATAAGTGGGTCTACACTCGTGCTAGTAGTATGTGCGAAGTTCAGCGTGGAGCAAGTCTGAGGTGGTGAAGTTCGAAAGGCTCGTAAGTTTTAGAATTACGGAAACCCCTATTTTCTAAGGGTTTACATAGGCTGATAGGAGGACAAGTAGCGTCCATACGTGGGCTGATAAGAAGTCGGGTAGCGTACATATGTGGGCTGGTAAAAGAACATGGAGTGTACTTGAGAAAAGGCTTGAGGAAGTTCTAAGGAAGGCACATCTTGGTGATCCCTGGTCGAGGTTTCTGTGTAATGGTTATATTATGTTGATGGTGATATTTTGATGTAAAGGTTTATTATCTCTTATATTCTTGGGTGGAAGGAAGGGGCAAGGATAGAGGGTTTAACCCTCCCTTGAAATTGGAAGGTGTTGCTTCCCTTGATTGGAGGTTCTACCCTCCTTTGAGCTTGGAAGAGTTATCTTCCCTTGGAAGTCATTACTTCCCTTAAACAATAACTTATGATTACTTCTCATATATGGTGCACAGTGTATTGGTGTATCTCTTCTAGTATTATTTATTGTTCATTGGATATTGTTCATTGTTCATTGGATATATATTAAATACATAATATGCTTGAAGTAGAAGTTGTAACAAGTGATCCGATTGAAGTATAAGTTGAAAAAGTGTTTAAAATTGTACTTGATATTGATTCACCCCCCTCTCGGTATCAACATTTTCTTTGAGTACTTGTCAACATTTAGAGTGCACATTTCGTTTGATCTTTTTGCTTCATGTTCATTTGTATCTACATTGGATTCTTTCACTGAAAGTAAGGAAGTAGAAAGAACTTGCATTTGATTTCAGTTCATTGCATTTATAATCAAACGAAAAGAAGATTTGCATTCTAGTTTTTGGGTGGTGCATTTTTGAGCTTGCATTTTAAAGCAAATTAAATTACATTCAAAGAGTAGTTTATGTTTCTTGCTTTGAAAATTGTAATTGTTTATTTGCTTGAAACTTCTTGCTCCTTATAGATAGCCTTCATAGAAACTTAAAGATTGCATTGCATTCATATTTTCTTTTGAAGTCTTCTTGGAGTCAAGTGTCACACATCATAGTCAAGTTGCATCTGCAATTCCTTTTAAGTAACAAACAACCATAAAAGGAACAAGCGCATAATCTAAAATCAATTGTACCTTTTCTTTATTAGAAAACGATCACATGTCTAGGATTTTAGGGCCTTGGTTTTAGGGTGGAGATTAAATTCTCCAAGGCCACTTAAATGAGATTGTAGAATACTAGAGAGTGTTGAAATCCAAGTAGTAACAACTAGAGTTTGTCGGGAGAGATCCTCTTACACAGGATTTAAGAACGAGGTCAAGAAAAGCGACGATTTGAGATCTCCCCTCTTTTGTTTTCCTAGTGGGACTACAACAAGTTTGGAGGTTTCAAGAGTGGCAAGTCCTTAGGGTTACACCACTTCTTCTTAGTATTTGGGTCGTGGATTTGTGTCCACCATTCCCAGTTCCATTTGCTTTAGTATTGACTGTTGACTGGTTACCCGCCCGACCATTCATTGTGAAATTGGTAAACATAGTTGCTTTTCCTAGGATTCTACATAGGTGACTGCAAGGGGGGTTCCTTCTTCAAAAGATTCCTTATGGTACTTGAGGCATACGTCACATCACACTCTAAGTAACCCTGGATGGTGGCCTCACAAAGCGAGGTTTACTTGCACTGGGAAGGGTTGTTATGTAGAGATTGGGGTAACTACTTATCATATCTTTGTTGACGACCTCATCTCCCATCTCCGAAAGATCCCTACTTCCTTTGTTTGCTTGATATTATCTTATAGGAACTTTGGTAGTGTGTGCTCTTTGATTTAGCAAACCCTAGGTTATGTTTGTGTCTATGGCATCAATTCCTGGAACTACCAAACAAGGGACCCCTTTTCCTGGGGAACCTTTTGTTTTTCCTTCTTTTGGAAATGTTGGTGCTCCTTATATTGCTACATTGAGTCTTCTAGGATTCAATATCAAGTTACCGATATGGTTTTTTTCCACTCTGATGATCGCAAATTCTCCTAGTGCTTTATATGCAAGCCCTCCACCCCAAGAACATCAACCTCCCGTTGATCCTTTGCCTTCTTTGCCCGTTGCGTCTTCTTCCCTTTCCTCTTCCTCACCTGGTGAAAGGTCTGTTGATAATAACCAGAAGGATAAGAAGAAGACAAAAAGGAAGATTAAGAAGAAGAAAAATAAGCAAAGGGCCAAGCTTCCAACGACTACCGATCATGTTGGAGGAAATCAACCAACTATTGTTAGTCATGTTGGGAGTGTCGATGATATTGACAAGCCTACCAAGACAACTCACAAGTCCAAATTTCCTTGTAGGATTTGTAAGGGCAACCACCTTCTTAAGGATTTCCCTGGTATTCCCAAGGTTTTAGAAGTGTGGTCCACGAGCTCCTAATAACCCGTGTCATCAACCTATGTGGGTCATGCTGGTGACAACCCATCAACTAGTGATAGTAAAGTTGGAAGTAAGAAAGCTAGAGTCATGTTTCCTTGTATGTTATGTGAAGGAAGTCATCAAACTTACCTTTTACCTCGTATGGATGAGGCTTCACGTTTATTGGAAGATATTGGTGTTTTCCAACAACAACTTCCAACTGGTTACCATAAGATTTCTACTGACCAACCATTGGTGGATAAAGTGGTTTTATCTGATTCAATTGTCGGTCAATCCCACTCTTCCCTTGAAGAGTGAAGTTCAAGTGGTCGACCCAATTCCATCATCGGTCGATCCCACTCTTCCCTTGAAGAGTGAAGTAGATATTGCTCGAGTTTTTCATGTCACTTCAGATTCCTACGGACAAGGGGGCATTTCATCTGTTTCCACATAACCCCCTCCAAGTACTAAGGTTATTTATTTTGATTGAAATTGATTGACAGGACCTCACCTTCCTTCCTACTTACCTTTCCAAATCACTGTGAAAGTGAAACATATGTCACTCTATTGTAGATGAAGGCTCTTCTGTTAGCATTTTATCCTCGAACACTTGGAAGGCTCTAGGTTCCCCTCAACTTGTGTCCATTACTCAGAATCTATTGTCTTTTAACAAAAGAGCCAGTGAACCTTTAGGGATCCTTCCTCAGTTACGTGTTACTTTAGGAGGGAAAACTGTCCATATTGACATGATGGTAGTCTTGGGACCTTTGGACTTCAATTTTCTACTTGGGTGGGACCGTGTTTATGCTATGAAAGTGGTTGTGTCCACACTATTTCGAGTGATGTATTTCCCTCATAATGGAAACATTGTGACCATTGACTAGCTTTCATTCGTTGCCCCTCATATGACAGCCAACCATTCGAATTACCTGAACGTTCCTTATATGCAAGCAGTATCCACCTCACCACAAGGTAATTATGTGGCAACATGTCCCATGCTTTCAACTGCTTATGAGAAGGAGCCTCTCACTGTATGCTCATCTTCTTTAGATTTAGATCCAGTCATTGACATGGTAACTCCCTCATTAGGGACCTTGGAGTCTATTCTTCACTCTGTTGACCTGAGTGATTCCCTTACCATGTATTCCTTCCAGAGTGTTGTCCTTCCATCTAATGAAGACCTCTTGGAAGCCATGGTAGCTAGGTATGAGCAGGGTTTGTTTTCTAGTTTCAAGCTCGTTAAAAAATGAAACCAGATATGAGCACAATTTATTTTATGGTTTCAGGCTCTATAAAAATAAAACCGACTATGGGCATAGTTCATGTTTCTATTTCAAGCTCGTTAAACAATGAAACAAAGAGCTACGAGCATATTTCCCATTTCTGTGTGAAGCTCATTAAAAAATGAAACATAGGGTAATGAGCATAGTTCTTCTTTCTGTGTCAAGCTCGTTAACAAATGAAACAGATCCCCCTTCGATTGAGTCAAGTCCTTCGCTAGATCTTGTAAATGTTCAGTCGAGTCTTTCACTAGATCTCGTAAACAATGATTCGAGTTTTTCACTAGATCTCGTAAATGTTGAGTCAAATCTTTCACTAGATCTCGTAATTGAACCTTTTTTTCATCTGCATGTGTCAGTTGATCTTCTTTCTTCCTCTGGTGAACATTTACCTATTAGTAACCAAGAGTTTAATTGGAGATAGAATTTGGTGACAACATAAGATTTGGAAGACGAAACGAAGCATGGGGTGGCATGTCTCTAGCCTCTAGACACCATGCTTGAGTTAATCCACTAGCTTTTCGTGCTGGGGACAAAGTACCAACCACCCATGGGTACCACTTGAAACATTTGGACATTTCATTGGGAAGAAACCCATTGATGGGGTATTGTATCGACCACAATTTCATTTTTAGTTTCAAGCTCGTTTAAAAATGAAACTAACCCGAGCAGAATTTTGTGTTCTATTTCAAGCTCGTCAAAAATGAAGCAGATAATCGAGCTTAGTCTTTGTTCTTTCTCATGCTCGTAAATACATGAGAATAGGTTACCGATCTCAGTCTTTGTTCTTTCTCGTGCTCATAAATACATGATAATAGGTTACCGAGTATACTTGTATCACTTTTTCGAACTTGTAAAAGCTATATGAAAAAGAACTCTTTGGAGTCTCCTTTAAACTCTTTTCAGACTCTCTAAACATGAAAAGATTGTCGAGCAAGCTTGTCTTCTTCCACAATTGTTAAAAGGATTTGAAAGGGTGTCTTTCAAGTGGTTGTTTACCCCATTTCGGCCTCGTAAGACTAATTACGAAAAATGAATACTTTAGTCAACCTTGGCTAGAAGAGTTCTCCCTTGTATCGTTTTTACTTTTTCAGGCTTGGGAGACTAAATTTATGAAAAAATCACCCTTGGAATCTCCTTTTATCTCTTTTCAGACTCTCTAAATGTGAAAAGACTGAGTTTACCTTCTTTGGGCTCCTAAAATTATACATTGAGGGACATATATGGGATATATGGGACCAAACCCTTCCTTCTCCAGGTTCGTTAAACATATGATGAGGGAATCATCGAAGATGAGCTATACTGAGCATTTGTTATCCTCCTCGAGCTCATTTAAAAAGAAAGAGGTACTCATCAACCATGGTGGGGGGGGAATTGAGGGAAGTGGGTTGATTTTTTGAAAGTTTAATGGTAGTTGTCTCTTGTTGCCCTTGAACATGACACCTGTTTGCATCTTGTCTTACAGTTGGGTAATCTGCTTGTCTATGAGTCATGCCAATTCTGTGTTTCATCATATTTTTTCATTACAGTTGAAAAGTGCTCTGATTAGCATCACATTATGTTCTTGGTACTCGTCAAGTCAATGTTGGCAAGTCACTTGTCGTGTCTCCAATATTAAAGGGAAGTTATAGCTTAATCAACAATTCTGCAGTATCTCATTCATGCGTCAGTCAGTCCTCATTTGATCTACCATCTCATATCACTTTCTTATATCAGTTTTGTGTCGATGATGTGGGATACATCAAGGCCCTCCTTCGACGAGTTTGTTCCTATCGAATTCAACACATTATCCAGGAATTAGACTTACAAACTAGCTAGTACCTTGGTAGCAACATGCCTCAATGGCAGGTTTCCTCAACTTTGAAAATAGGTTTACATTGTTTACCTCTGATTGATTGATTCCATGAGTGTTTGACTTCGGCTCATTGATTCACATTCATTGGGATGTACTAGGGTAACTTGGGAGTCATTGTCATCATTGGTGATTTCCCTTGCAGTTGTTAATGATATACATCAATGAATGGTAATCAAGTGGTTGCTACCATGTTCGACATCAGGGCATCTATTCACATGGTTAGAATCATATTGCTTCATGATCGGGATGAAGACCCTGGGAATCTTATAGGTGTCTACTAGTGTTATGTGCCTATCGCAGGCTGAGATGGAGAATAATATTACTAATATAAATTGTCACATAGATCCACTTTGTATTGGTTCGTGGTTATGTTGTTTTTTCATATCGTAACTCTGTTGTGTATTTTTTCATGGCTATAACCTTATTTGGTCATGGAGGTATGGATCCACGTTGTATGTTTGATTGCCATATCCTTAGTCAGTGCTTTCATGGATCCACAATGTATTGGTTGGTGACCATACTTTAAGTCCATTTTGTACCAAACATGGGTATGCCTACCTCGAGATGGTTCACATATATGATTTTTGATGTTTGTTTGCAGCTTCCATCCAAATCTCCTATTCTAGCACCCCTTAGCGCACAACATTTTGTAAAGTGTTTTGGCCATCGGTTTCTCTTCTAACCTCACGCTTTAGAGGGCATCTGTTACACACCAAATTTCCACACTACTAAGTGGCACAGTTATGTATCGTATTCTACTAAGTGTCAGACTTATGTATCACTTATGTCGGTGTCGATTTGCCACATTCCTAAGTTTCAAACTTTTATTCGACTAAGTTTCGTAATTCAATGTCACAACTCTATAATCATGTGGAAGTGTTGGTCATCTTCCCTAGAAAAATTGTGGGATAAAACCCATCACATGGAGGCCTAACTACTTTTTATCATCATGTGGAAGTGTCTATCATGTTCCCAAGACAAATTGGTGAAGAAAACTAATCATTTGAAGTTCGAAAAACCAATTTTTACCTTGAGTTTTAAGCCTTGCTTGAGCACTAGCGCCCCCCTACACATGTATGGGGAGCGTTAACGCTCCCTAGTACACTGTGTGTGAGTGTTAGTTACGCTATGTGTCAATTCTTGGGGGATAATTAGTCTTGTTAGAGTTAACCCACCTTTTTCTATGGGAAAATCTCAAGATACTATTGAGCGCTTATGGTCTAGGGATGATGCGTGAAATCGAGTCATCCATATTCCCTCCAATTTGGGTATTAAATCATAACCTAAGGAGTGAATATCTCAACCATTCCCTTGATTTTCTATGGTAGTTAAGCCTCCCATTTTTCTATATAAGCAAGGCCATTCAAGGGCTTGAAAATAGGAGAAGGTATTGAGAGTATGAAACCTTCGTTCTTGAGACATTCAAGAGAAGAAAGGCTTTGCATGCTTGAGAGTTCAGAAGCATTCTCATTACCATCATGCGGTGTACAAAGGGGGCTAGAAAGGAGAAGCTTGGAGAAAAGCTTTCATCACATCAAAATGGTTGTAAGCATCCAATGTTTCTTTCATTAGTACAACTTGGCCTATTTCCCCATTCTTGTCTTGCTCAAGTTAATGTATGAATGTTTATACTTGTCAGCTTAGTTAGATTAGTTCTTTATCTAACATTGCACGAGTAGAAGAGAAGGGTTGCTTTTCTTTTTGTAGGAAGGTTGCAAGAGTAGCTTCTGTGTTTGATAGCTTGGACTGAATCCGACATTGGAGTAACGAGGACAACCTACAGGAAAAAAGTTAGATCTTATTTCCTTTCTCCTTCTCCTTAACTTTCATGCATAAATAGATAAGAAAGGGGGATGTTAGTGTCCACTTGCTCCCTTATGTACTAGACCAAAGAAAACTCGGCTAGGGGGAGTTCAACCTGTCCACAGGGTGAAATTTCTCACAACAATAATGATTGATTTATTGTCAAATTTATGTAGGGCCACAATGAAGTCCATAGCAATATCCGTCCAAATAGTAGGTGAAATTGGGAATGGTTGGAGTGTGCTTCGAGATTTGATGGTTTCTCCCTTATTGCATTGAAAAGTATCACATTAAACCACAAAGATGTTGATGTCATGTTTCATACCTTCCCCCAAAAAAGATGTTTGACCCGTTCATAGGTTTTGGTAAAATCTGAATGCCCAGTTGATCCAGGGGATCAAAATATGCTAAAAAATAATAGTGCTTGGATTTGATTCAAAATGGACTCGTTCGTATGCCTCATCCTCATGATCCCAACGCAACTTGAATGGATTCAAACGGATGTCGTATGAGTGATATATCATGTTCTGTCCACTTATCCAAACAAACACAATTTTGCTGACTGTATAGTCCGTACAGTGATGATGTGGGATGTCCATATTGATGATGTGGAAGCTAGTTGTACTGACACATGTTAGGTGGTTGTACCGATGTATGGAAGGTGATGACATGGCATAGGTTGACGTGGCAGATGAGTTGGACCAATTAGATGACAACCAGTGGCAGGTTGGTGGACCAATTGAATGGTGCCTCATGGCCCAGACATGGGCTGCCACATGGCACTCCCTCCAAAGCATAAAATTTGGATGTTGTTCGCGGGGGTTGAACTCACAACCTCCGGGGACAGGTGGCACATCTTGGCAGGGGTCAGGCTACTAGCCCGCCCACATGATGTTACTTAACCTATAACCTTCGAACTTCTATTTAAATTTGTGCAATGTTTATTCTGGGTGCCAAAAAGGTTGGGGCTAAGCCCCAACCCTTGTATTCGACGTACCATAAGACTTGACCACAATATTTGAGCACAGAGTTCCAACACAACCACCAGCGCGGGTTTAAACACTCATCCAACGGTAAAGTTCACCAGCGGGCTACCATGTGTCCATACCCCATCCAACTACCACATGTGTGGGATTTGTGCAACATTTAGCCACGAGGTTCCGGATTTAGCGCCCAGGACCCAGACACGTGGAGCACATGTGACCAACACCTCCGCCCTTAGGGGCGTTAATCACGCTAATGGTGCGACAAAATGCTCGATTTTACAAAATGCATGTGTGTGATAGGTTTAGGCACGAGAAACACCCAGAAGCCAAGTTCAATCAATCTAGGTGCGTTTTAGCGAGCAGAGACAACAAAGAATTGGGAGAAACTTCCAGAGAGTGATTCCAACTCAGTTTTTGGCCAAACCAGGTGTAGGAAGAGCCAAACTAGGGGTTTTGGGAAATTCTGGAGCCATTGAAACCATCAATTTTTCCTTCTGAGCATTGTAAAGCATTGATTTTGACACTTTGAGCATTAATGAAAAAGATCCATTGGAAGTTGGACCAGGAGATGTAGCCTGTTATCCCCGATATCTAGGGATAACTAGGAGATCATGTCTCGAGGCCCACATGGTCCTAGACATGGAGTACCGAGAGCCAGATTGACTTGAGCATGGCCCTGGAGGGCCCATGTTTCTTCTTCTCAGCCAGACTTGTCCTGTCAGCAGTAGCAGCTTCCATCACTACC
>ML777636.1:550334-564411 GCA_009831015.1 Picea engelmannii
TTTTGCTTGCTGGATGATGATTATGCCCTAAAGGGGCCAACGTCTCCCTCATAGGGGCCCGACGTCTCCATTTTTAGCTCATTTTTGGTATTTTTAGCATTTAATGTGACAAATAATGAAGTATTGTTAAGTCAGCCTTGTCGGTTGTTTTTAATGACCTATTTTGTTAATTAAAGGTCATGAGGATGATATAAATTGAGGATGTTTTAGCCTCATTTGGATAACACAACTTGCTCTCTTGTAAGAGTGACTTGCTTTTAGTCTTTTGTCTTGTTATTGGCTCTTGGAGTTGAGGCGCTACTCTTGGGAGGATCATCTTTGGCATGCATATTGTGTTTTTATCATTAGAAGGTGTTACAACTAGGGTTTGATAAGCTTTTTCATGAATTTGTAAGTGTTTTTCTCATCAAAACTTCTTGATTGAATGGTTGTTGATTAAATATCTTACATGTATAGTTACATTGTTATTATTATGCTTAATCATTGAAACGCTAGGGAGAAAACACACAAGTAGGTCGTTGCTTCATGTCCCCATGATAAAAACTAGTTTAGCCATTGATTAAAGAAGGTTTAGCCTAGCCATAGCTACACTAGCCATTCTTTTTTCTGAGTTAGTTTTGGATATAAGTTAAAAAAAGAGGACATCCTAGGCCTAATTGAGTTTACACCTAGGGTTTGACTCTTAGGGTTTGAAAAGCCTTGTCCCCAAGCAACACTTTTCAGCCCTAGACTTATATTTTAAAGCTAGCCATTTTGCCAAAGAGTTCTAAGGAAAGAGGGAGGAGCATGAGGCCTTGCTTTTGCAACACCRGAATGAGCCTCCTCCCATTAGGGTTTCGACTTTGTGGCCCTCCTTTTGTAGCACTACAAAGCCTAACTCTCCCGTCCTTATATTTGGATTCTCCCAAGGCATTAGCCTCTCTTCTTGACTCCATTAACCCAAGGCACTAGTCTAAACCATAAAACGTTGAGCTTTTGGTGTTCAAAACAATCTTTCAAACTTTCTTGAATTAAAACCCTACTAACCCTAGCGTCTAGACTAACCCTAATTGTTGATGATGTCTTGCCTTATTTGAAACTTTGTTTGGACTAAAAGTTGCGGCTAACTCATCCCTTGATAGCCATAGAGGTATTAAGCATTTTCATTGGTCAATTCAACCAAACATCCACCTCTTTGTCTAGCTAACCTAAACCTAACTAGCTAGTGACGTCACACTTAATTAGAACTCCTATCTAGCTTAAAACGTTGTGATCTTGTCACCTAGCATTTGGCATTGATGTGTAGAGTATTTTCATTGGCCTAGTGTGCAAAACGTTCACTTCTTTGCCTACATAATTAACCTAATAGTAGAGATGACGTCACCCTAAATCTGCATAGTGACGCAGCAAAAATATTTATATATGAGCAGATTTATGATATTTATTGCATTGTGATAACACAAGGATTTGATTTTATACACTAAATGCCAATATCTCTTGTGTATTTATTGAAGAAGTAATACTACAAGTCTTAGCTTTAATTGCAATCATCGACTTCGTCAATAATTACATCCATTATTGCTCATATGTATTAAAGATAGTCATTAATATTTGAAGTACTAACCACTGCAACATTCTTTTAGTTTTATTTGCCCTGTCTCGCAAACAGGTTCCATTCAGTGGAATACCTTCTCTTTGACTATCCACTTGGCAATATTCTGTGAAGGGGAAGCTTACTTTGAACCTTTGAAGCCTTGAACCTTAGATCCTTTTCCTTCAGAGTCCCAGATTACTAGGGACGTCTCCCTTGGGATTAGCCACCCTAAATAGAAAGAGCTCCCCATCGAGGTGACAGTGGGCGGGGAAGCTCCTGTTACGCTAGTTTGAGCCTTGACTTCAAGCTACCTAAACCTTTCCTACAAACTGAGCGATAACATAGCCCAAGAGAGGGGTGAACTCCTTTATCCTTTTCTTGTGTTAATGTGTGTATTTTGATTGTTGTTTATGACTGTTTATGCTGCTCATGATTAAGTAAAAAAAATCATTAATCTTTATATGTTTATAACTTGATCCTATTACCTAAGAACATACCATTTCACTTGCAATTTTAAAGAGATTCAAGACTTTTCATTTTCAGATCAAGTTCGTATCAGAGCATAGGTTTTTGAAGGTTTGATTGTTTGCAAGTGTTTATTTTATGATGCTTACAAGGTTGAAGCTCACAAGAGGAGAAGGTCAACTTGTAAAGCCAAGTTCTCAACTGTCAAGAAGGAGAACTACATAATCACCTCAAGCTTCAAGGAGATATTCACCAAGGATGGCTCATGAGGAGAGTCATGAAACTCTTACTTCAGAGGATGAAACTTTTAGAAAATATTTATATGATATGATAGAGATGGTGAAAGTTTTATTTGAAGAAATAAATGCAAGATTGCAAGGTGAAAGCTCAAACCCTCCAAAGGGTAATGGAGATAGTGGTGATAAAGCTCCAAAAGGAAAGGAGGGAATGGTGATACTCCACCTCCTTCACCTCCATCTTCCACCTCTTATACCATTTCACAACCACCTCCAAATTCTCCAAAAGAACATGGTAAAACTCCTCTACAAACTCCTTTGCTTAAGCTCAGTATTAAGTTTGAATTGCCTATGTACAATGGATAGGTAAATGTTGAGAAATTGGATAATTAGATTCGTCAGATTGAAGTGTATTGTAGGATACAGAGGATCAAAGATGATGAAACTAAGATTCAACTTGCTTCTCTAAGATTGGAAAGTGCAACACTCATTTGGTGGGAAGCCAAAACTCAAGAGGACATGAAGAAACATGGTAAAGTTTTATCCTCTTGGAATGATTTTATTATTGCACTTAAAAAGACAATTTTATCCATTAGCATACATGCAAAAAGCTATTATGGATTGGAAAAACTTTAGAAAATCTAAAGGGAAAAGTGTTCAAAGCTACACTCAAGAGTTTAGAAGAAGATCTTTGATTTTGGGTATACATTTATCTTCTCAAGAAACTTTACTCAAATATATTGGAGGATTGCATAGCTACTTGAGGCACACAATACTTATGTTTAACCCTACAAGTCTAGATGAAGTTTGTGTACATACAACTCATTTGGAAGAAAGAGGGAGGAATGAAACTCAAGAGGGTAGCAATAAACCTTTTGTTCATGGAGACAAAGGAAAGAAGAAGTTCAAGGGAAATGGAAGAAAGAATGCTTCAGTCAAGAAAGAGAGAGAGAAACTCACATGTAAACACTGTTCAAAATATGGCCATGATGAAGATCATTGTTGGAAACTTCATCCTGAAAAGAGACCCAAAAAGTTCAGCCATAAGGGGAAACCAAAGACTATTACAATCGTACAACATGATTTAGGTTTTGATTCGGGTGATGAAACAAAGATTACAATCATGGGTTTCAAGGTGAATATTCTATTGCAAGTACTAGTTCTTCAAGTAGTAGTAGCCTCAATGAAACTCAACATGAAAAAGAAAGAATAGAGCTTTTCGACATAAGGGTGATTTCAAAGCATACCAAGATAGATACTCGTTTTTATACTGGATCTCAAGCAAACCTCATATTTGAACACACTGTCAAGAAACTAAAATTGGAAAATACTCCACATCCTAAACCATACCCTCTATTAGCACTCTATAAATTTTGTCCGGCTGATAAAAAAACGACAGAGGTAATTGTTTCAACCAGCTTTAGAGCTGGGCACTCGCCTACTCAACTCAGAGAGGGCTCTCTCGTGTCACTTGATATTTCTTTGGTAATCGATGGCTAGGTTTAGTTTGTTTTGGAGAGGTTTTATAAAGTTGTTTGCAAAGAAGGGGCGGGACACTTAGGGCTATGGAGTCGAAATTATGAAAGTGAATGAAAACAATGACTGGCCGGTAGAACTCTCCAGAGGATAAAGGGTAAATGAGGTAATTAATCTGAGTTATAAATTGTATTTAAGCAGAGTGTAAGAAGAAGGAGAAAACAAGTAACTGCATCAGAGCATTACTGAAATGAATTATGAATTAGTTAGGAAGAGAATTACACAGTTTAAATCGTTTAAGCCAAGAGCATCATGAGATGAATTCTGAGCTTTTAACTATCCAATTTAAACAGAAGAAAATGAAAATGGAATTAAAGAACACAGGAAATACATACAATGAGAGGAGACAAAACTAATATCACCACCATTAGAATCTTTTCATAGAGACTTCAAAATCTTCTACATATGTATTCAATTCAGCTTCAGGAAATTAAAATGCAATTCAGAACAACTAAGGAGGTGCCCTTGCACTTCTACCAACATTAATACATTCAGAATTTATAGTATTTATACAATTCGAGTTCCTGTCAATTAGAAATCGATTATAATAGTTGAACTGAAACGTTTCAGCTTCTAAGACTAATTCTAATAATTTCAACTGACAGTGCTGGTATGTGAACCGATTTACAATGATTAATAAAAAAATGTTTCATAAACTATCAATCAATTTCTCTGACTGCTTGACTTCTATCCTCTCCATTTGTCCTGCTTTGGTCCTCTATCGAACTTGCCAATTTGGTGACACTTGGAGGCTATTTGCTAGTTCCTGGGAAACTACATTTTGTCTTGCCAAGCCACAATATCTCCTTCCACTGCAAGTCAGAAGGGATCTTGTAGTCCATCATTCCCTTGATAAGGATCTCCAAGTAAATGCAAGAGGCATAAGTCATGGTTGGTAGCCCGATATTTAGTGTCTTGAACTGATTCAAGATCTCAAAATCTGTAGTCAAATACTCCACCAGATTTGTTTCCTTCAAGTTTTCCTCCAGGCTTTCAAACTTGGAGTGATCCATTTTGCATTGGGTGAGGTGAGATTTGTATTCTTTTTTATCATACAATTTTCCTTTGGCAACCCAAAATGGTGGGAGGCCTTTGATGAACAACTCTTCAAACAGATCCTTAAATTCCTGTATACTCTGTTCCATTTGTATGGCCTTGGTCTGGACTGATTTCAATAGGTTATGCTTGGCAATGACCCTCCTAGCCCAGATGATTGAAGTAATCATGTCCTTGATCAATGTCAACCTTGAAATCTTCAAGCTTAGACCCAGGTATTCTAAATACAACATGTCACTGGTGTTTCTGTGGAATTTCACCTTGTCTGGGGCACTGATGTTTTCATAGTGTAGCTTAACCTCATACACTTTATCCTCATCTGCAACTGCTATGTTGAGTGTCTTCTTCTCTATATCCCTGACTGAGAACATAGAAGAATTATGCTGATAAATCATTTCTACCTCAGGTATCAACTCTCTTATTTCACTCATGGCCAAGCTTCCTTTCACAACATATTTCTTTGCCAAATCTTCTTTAGATTGATAGACGACTCCAGGTGCTTTATCAAAAATGTGTTTTTTGTTGTTGAAAGCTCTTGAGATGCTTTCACTTTGGGGCATACTTATTTTACCAGCTTCTTCCTTGTTGGTGCCACTCTCCACCATATCCATACTTACCTTCTCTTTAGGCTCTTCTTCTTCCAGATCTACTATATGTGGGGACTGTGTAATTTTTATTTTCTTGGGAGCAGTTTGCTGACTACAGGTGCCTAGGGCCTACGAACTGCTTCTCTTGGTGTAGACACTTACTTTGGGAACTTGGAGTATCATTTTTTGAGAGGTATGTTGTGTCTGAGTCTGTTGTAGGGTTGGCCCTACTTGTTGTGTTTGAGCAGGCTACAAGCCGGATTCCATATCAGTACAGGTTTCCAAATTTTCAAATTTGTGAAAACATTCCACATAATTATGTTCATAAGGGCCTTGTTTGCTCATCAATCTTCTTTTAGATATGACTTGATGTGGATCATATCTTCTCCCTTGTAGCTGTGCAAATCCAAACTCCTTGAGTTTGGCCTGGATCTGAGATAAACAAGATCTAGTCTCCACAACAAAGGGTCCTATGATGAAAGGAAATTTCAGGTTGGACACCTTGTGCATTTTCAGGAAATGTTCTATCTCTTAGATGATTCTTTTCTTGATGAAGTCTAGGGAAAAGTCTTTGGGTGTCAGAAAAATAGGCAGAAGGTAAGGGGCCTCCTGACAACCATATATCCAAATTAATGTAGAATGCATGAACAACACCCAATCTCGCACTCTGTTTTCTGAATTTGGTTGCAAATAATTTTTCATGTCTTCCAAGACTCTTGGCAGGCTAGTGTTGAAGATCAGGTTGTAAACTTTGGACATGATCTTATTTATGAAAATGAGCATTGTGATTCTTTTGCATTCAGTTGATACGAATGCTACTTCAAGGAACTCTTTTTTGTTTGTATCTAGGAACATCTTCAACAAGTATGTGTAATACCTGAAGTGCCTTAGTGATTAGAAATTCACTAGTTGTTTGTGTACATTATCAACTATGAATTTATCAAAGCTGATGCAAACTGACTGACTGGACTCTAACTGAAAAAACGCTTACAAAAAACCTAGCATGACCTCGACTATATATATGTCGTTATCCAGACCTAAAATATGACTCAATATGGAACATGCCCATTGGATTTCAATAACCATGACATTTACATTCATTGGTAGGGACAGACTCTCAGAATAATGCTCGGGTTTGACAATTGTCTGTAAAAATAGGTTTTTGACTTCGGAGGGACATTCTCGATAAAGCATGATTAACTTTTCCTCTTCAAACGGTTCAGACACTGTGGAGGGGAACTCTGGTATGCTTAGGGCATATCGAATTGAAGGGCTATCTACTCTACATAAGATGTCTGACCCTAATTTATTTAATACGACTCTCTCTTCCCGTGAGTATTGCTCTGCGCACCAACCTATGAATTATGGGAAAGGGAATGCGACCTCGAAGGCATAAGGGATTACGGAGGCTTGGAATTCTTCGAGAAAAGGTATCTGTCTCCCTACATTATCTGACAAATTGGCTCTGGACATGGAGATGGGTGAGATAGTTATTTCGATGTCGATCACATCAGAATCTCTGTCAATTAAGGCTTCTTCGTTCGACGAGGGATCTTGCTCTGCTACAAACAAAATTACGGTGTCCATGGTGGCGGTGAAAAATACATGTGAATGAGCAGAAGATGCGTGTGTTTGGCACATAATTGATCTTGGGTTCGAATGGAGCGGTCGCGCCACTTTTAACACTCCAATGATCCGAAAAAACATAAAATAATGACAAGGGTGCCCCCTTTATATACGCTTCTCGATTTCGGGGATGAGGCAAAGTGGTTGGGGTAGACTGATTTTCTCCCCGAAATGCATCTGGTGGCACCACGTGGTCCCGAGTCGAAACCACGGTATTTTTATCAGCCCGCTTTCAAAAATTAACCTTTGCGCTAGTTCTTCACCCAATATGGTCCTTGACCGTTGATCTATGACGCCTGGGATCTGTGGCCCATCGAGTCCCATCAACTCCGCACTTTCGCTAGATTTAACTTCCTTCCGCCAGATATGGCCCCGTCCTCTAGTTTATCGCGCCTCTACACCAGTTTAGCCTCTTGCTAAGTCCCGAAACTTGGATTCTATCAAATAATTGTTATAGTGATAACATGGGCTCCAACTCGAGATGTTATCTTCCCTGAGAGGTAGAAAAGAATGGTATACCGAGTGCCTACCCATTGGGTTGTAATTTATTCCTGCAATCTAAATCTACCAACCTTTATTCAAAAACTCAAAATCAACTCAGCATAACTCAGGGCCTTCACCTCATGCTTCAGTTATGCTTCTTTTATTTCAATTTATTCATGCAAAAAGAAAAATGAAAAATGATTATGTACAATGAATGGAAGAGGTGATGATTGTTTAAATGATATAATGTTTGAGGAACCTGCCATTCACAGGCCCTCCTCCCACAACGTCTCCATTAATTTCCTATATCAGACAGACATTGCTTCCATGGTATGTTGCAATTTTGAACGATCCCAACCATAGATGGTCAAATTTCCCATGCTTTCCCTTATCTTCATTTTTGGCATCCCATCTCAATACCAAGTCTCCTAGTTTGAAGTCATCCTCCTTGGTATGCCTGTCAAAGGCTTTTTTGATCTTGTCTTGGTGCATCTGAGCATTATTGAAGGCCTTTTCTCTTGTTTGTTGTACACTGATCAATTCATCTTTCCTTCTTCGAGTGGCATATGTCTCAACATCCTGTTCCTGCAATAACCTCATCACTGGAAACCCCAATGTGGTAGGAAAGATTGCCTTTGTACCATAAATGATCTGAAAAGGTGAAGTGGCAATAGATCTTTTCAGAGTGCTTCTATCATCCCATAGTGCATGGATGAGCTTTTTGTGCCAAGCCTTTCTGTTATCTTGGAGCAACCTTTTTATAATCATGGTCAAGCTCTTGTTTGATGACTCAGCCAATCCATTGCCTTAAGGGTAATAAGAGGTGGAGTGGCCAAGAGTTATGTTGTAGTCATTGCAAAATTTCTCCACCTTTTTGGACTTAAATGTTGTTGCATTGTCTGTGATGATTTTGATTGGACATCCGAACCTCGACAAAATATTTTCTTCCAAAAATTGGATGATAATAACATTTGTCACCTGCCTGGTGGGAACTGACTCAATCCACTTAGTGAAGTAATATGTTGTTAGAATCCACTTGTGTTGAGCTAAGGATTGTGAGTGTATTTATCCTATAAAATCAAGGCCCCATTGTCTGAAAGGTGCTTCAACAGAGATGGGTTTTAAAGGCATAGGCTGTAATTTTATTTTCCCATAAAAAATTTAACATTCATGACATCTTGAAACCTCTTTATATACATCAGAAAAAATGCTAGGACAATAGAACCCAGCCCTCAAAATCTTGTGCACAATGGTTTTCCAGTAATGGTGGCCTCCACAGTCACCCTTATGGAACTCTCTGATGGTCTTTTCTGCTTCTTCTTCCAACAAACAACTCAACAAAATCCCCCCTGGATCCTTCCAATATAGAGATTGATTTACTATACAAAACTTTGTTGCTTTCAGCTTTAAGAATCTGGCCTTCGTTTTACTCAATTCAGGAGGAGCCTACAAATTTCTCAACACATAAATTATATCTGCATACCATGGGGAGTCAAGGAATCTTTGGGATATCTGAGGAGCTCTCTCTTCCTTTGCACCTGTTGATAAGTCAGCCATGAAATTTATTCCTAAGAGTTCACAATTGGTCTATGCCATCAGCTTTGCAGGCCCCTATCCCTTGATAAATTTTGTAGGTTTGATCTCAAGGTTGTATTCTAACAACACTACTATCCATTTACCCCTTTTTCCTCTAGGATCAGGCTGGGTTAAGATGTCTTTCACAAAACTATTGGGCACATAAGCAGTAGTATGGGAATGCAAGATGTAAACTTTGAATTATTTCAAGGCCTTGAGTAGTGCATATGCTTGCTTCTCTATGATATCATACTTCAAGGGGACATCCCTCAATGTCTTGTTGTAATAAGCTATGGGATTCTCAAAATTATGTTCATCCTTCTGTAACAAAACACCAACAATTGTGTGCTCTGAGGCAAAAGAGAACAATATGAGGTCCTTTTCAAAATTAGGACTGGCCAGTACTGGAGCCTTAGTCAATGCCACTTTAATGTCTTCAAAAGATTTTCGGGCTTCGGGGGTCCACTTTATTTCATTTCCTTTCTTGAGTATGTTAGTAATATACTTTATGATTTCAGTCAGGTTAGGGATAAACCTTCATAGAGAATTCACTTTTCCCAGGAAAGATTGCACCTCTTTTTTACTTCTGGGTATGCCAATTTTTAAGATTCCCTCAACTCTGTTGGGATCTACATTTATTCCCTCTTTTGAAATAATGTGGCCCAATAGCTTTCCTTCTTCCATGGCGAAATTTGATTTCTTGGGGTTCAATGAGATACCAAACTTTCTACACTTTTGAAATGCCTTTCTTAGATGCTTGAGGTGTTCTTCATCCGAAACAGAATACACAATGATATCATCTAGGTAGATAACAATGCATTTGCCTTTTTCATCAGCAAAATCTATGTCCATAGCTCTTTGAAATGTTTCCCCTGCATTCATGAGCCCAAAAGGCATCTTGGCATACATGAATGTTCCCCATGGTGTTGTGAATGTTGTCTTTTCTTGATCATCAGGGTGCACTATAATCTGATTGTATCTAGAGAAACCATCCAACATTGGCATTTTCTTAGAACCTACCACTTTCTGTAAAATGTGATCCATCTTAGGCAGTGGGTAATTGTCCTTTAGAGACACCATGTTCAGATTTTTGAAATCCACACTCAACCTAATTTCTCCACTCTTTTTTCTGACTGGCACCAGATTTTCCACCCATTTAGAAAACCTCAGGGATACTATGATCTTGGCTTCAAATAGCTTCTTAACCTCTTTCTCAATCAAGGGCAACAACAAAGGGTTTATCCTTCTTATTTTTTGTTTGAAAGGTTTGTGATCTTCTTTGATTGGGATCACATGTTGAATTATACTGGTGTCATAAACTTCTAGGTCTTCATAGCTCCAGGCAAAAACATCAGGGAACTCTTTCATTAAATTGATATAGTTCTTCTTGACTTCAGGGCTGAGGGTTCTGGATAACTTAATGATCTTGGGATCCTCCTAAGTCCCAATATTGCAATCTTTAACATCTCCTTCATTTACTGTAATTTTTGGACTCCTGGCCACATCATTATTATCAAAGAGTTTCTCCAATGGGAATAGACCCTTGGGAATGATGTTTCTCTTCAGGTAAACTATATCTCTCCCTGCAATTTGATTGTCGAAGTAACCATCCTTTGTGAAGGCATTTGCATCTACCTCTTCATCACAATATTCTTCATCAATGTTCAGATTCTCAAATTCATTCTCCATCTTGAGGAAGCTTTTTATTTGTTTGTCATCTTCAAAAACCTGCCAATACTTAATATTATCTGGTACAGTTGGCATGTGCTTGACCTCAATCTCATATTTTTTGTTAGGGGAAATTGGAATTTTGAAGACCGATGCTGAAGTAGCCAAGGCATCAACAATCTGATTATGCCCTCTTGGAATTACTAAAAGATTATACTCTGGAAAATTCTCAAGAAGATCTAGCACTAGGTTCCTATATGCCCTCAGTCTGGGATGTTTTGCTTGGTATATACCTTTGATTTGATTGATAATTAGCTCAGAATATCCATGTACATCTATTCTTTTGGCACCCAGCTCTTTCAAAACCTTCAATCCCAACACTAATGCTTCATATTCGGCCATGTTATTCGTGCAATCAAAGGCAAGTTTGTAAGAACACAGTTTTGAATTTCCTTTGGGGTAATTGATCCATACGCCAGCCCCTGCTCCCTCTCAGTTGACAGCTCCATCGAAACTCATGTTCCACATCTGATCTTCTGCGTTGTCCTATTGCTCTGAATACTTATCAATCTGTTGGTCAAATTGATCTTTGGTAACCATGTCAATCTCTGGTTTTTCGTCTTCATAACACAGATCATTCAAGAAAATAGAAGACCCCAACATAGTTTCCACAGCGTAGATGGGATGATTACTCGGCTGTGACTTGTTGTTGACCGTGTATTTGAGCAAAACCTCTCTATACAATCTCCTATCTTGACCAAAGACAGGGATAGTGGCGTATGACATGTCCATCTGGAGAGTTCACTTCAATTTTGCAGCCCATGACCTGGATAACAACATGCCAAAATTGGGAGGAATATCAATAACCACTACATCCATGACCATATTCTTTGCTGGGATTTGGGCTAAAGACACCACCAGATCTTTGATAAGACCTAGGCACTTCACCTTCCTTGAATCAATAGAGAACAAATCTTTGTAAGGCCTTGTGATGTCAAGGCCTAGTTGTTCCATGATCACCTTGGGCATTAGGTTATGGGATGCTCCTAAATCCAACATGGCATTGTGCAGAGTCATATCATTGATTTTCACGCTGACATAGAAAGGGGGGACCTCTTCAACATCACTATTTTCCTCTACTGGTGGGCCAAATAAGATGGTCGAGTGATCATCTTGTATGTTCAAAGTGTTAGAAGTTTGTTCCATCTTAAGCATCTTGATGATATGATTTCTATATTCACTGTTTTTTATCAATTCATTGAATGGTACATAAATTTTAATCTTGGCCATCTCACTTTCAAAATTAAAGGAGGATGAGGTTTTCTCTACGTCTTTGGTGATTGTTTCTTTCCTTTCTTATAGTATTTTCTTCTAGGGCTCTTCTTTCTTATTTCCTTTGTCCACAACATCTTTTGCAGCAGACTCTTTTTTGGGCTGACTTGAAGAGGGCATGTTGCTTTGAGCTTCTTGGGTGGGGTTTCCCTTTAGAGGATTTCCCTTTGGGGAATTTCTAAGCTCTTTTTGATTTCGAAGATTGTGTTGTCTCTGGAATTGCATGATAGCATTCTACAATCTTGCTTGGTAATCTTCACTTTCTACTGTCAACCTTTCCTTCTCATCTTGCATGAATATCTCATTTGTATTCATGAACTGGTCATGTTCTTCTTTAGTCAAAAACACCTATGTTTCTTTATCATCACAACAATTCATGTTGTCTTCAAAATATCCATCATAATTCCCATTCACATAATTATTTTGAAAAGGAGGCCTTATTTGTTGGTCCCCCTGATTTCCCTGATTTCCTTGGTTTCCCTGATGATCCAGGGGATCAAATTTTGCTCAAAAATTCAAAGTGCTCAGAATCGCTTCAAATTGAACGGGAGCATAGGCCTCGTCGTCACGAACCCAATGCAACTCGTTCGGGTTCAAACAGACATCGGATGAGAGAGATATCACGTTCTATTCAAAACGACAAACAGGCAAAAAAAATGTGATGACTGTACAATCCGTACGGATGCTGATGTGGCAGACCGTACGACACATGGCAGATGTGTTGGCAGTCATGTGGATGAGTCGACGTATGACACATGGCTTGATTGTGGCAAATGGGATGGCGACACGTGGCCTAATCAATGGCCGCCATGTGTCACCTAAACATTGGTTAAAACTTGTGTAGTCGGCAGGAATCGACCCTGTGACCTCCGGGCAGGGGTATGGCCTTGGGGAGAGCCGCCCAACCGGCGCGCCACTGTAGTGGTTCTTACCGCTATATGGTTTTGTTTATATTTAAATTGCAATGTGTTTTGGAATGGGCGCGGACAGGGCTGGGGCTAAGCCCCAGCCCCCATCCATATGTATATATATATGTGACTACCCGTGCGCTGTTCAAACGAAACCATAACACATATAATCGGTGGGCCATAACACATATAACCGGTGGTCCATACACATATGACTGGTGGTCAATGTATTGCACGGGAGTTTTATTACCAACGGTTATGAAACCGCGCCGACACTTGTCGCTCTATCATTTGGTTTGGGACTTGGCCCCTTTTATATGCGCGCGAGGTCATGTGGTGGCCCATGTGCCCACGGACTTGGCTCTTAGGGGCTAGCACGTAACCATCCTATAGTTCGCACCATTTGTGTGGTTGCACCCGGTGCTGGGTTTTAACACATATATGCATGTGGGGGCTAGGTTGAGGAGCAAGAGGTGCATTTTGGCGATCCAGAGACAACAAGTTTGAAGGGGAACTTCCAGGAAGCCTATCTTCTTCAATTTTTGGCCAAACGAGGTGCCAAAAAAGCCCAGTTAGGGGTTTTTGGACGTTCTGAAGCCATTGGAGCCATCTATTTGGAATTATGAGCATTGTAAAGCAAATATTTGAGCACTTTGAGAAAATAATACAAAAGATCCATTGGAAGCTGGACCATGAGATGTAGCCCAAGAGAGGGGTGAACTCCTTTATCATTTGTTGTGTTATGTGTTTTCTGTTCACTGTTATTTGATGTTGTTTATATGCATCTTGAATGTGTAATTTCTATAAAAGTTGTGTTTGCAAAATTGATCCATTTGCATTTGAACACATGAATTAAAACTTGCAAATATTTTCAAGAATACAAGTCTTCTTCATTTTTAGATCAAGTTGGTATCAAAGCATAGGTTTTTGAAGACTTGATTATTTACAAGTGTTTTGTTTTCTGATGCTCACAAGGTTGAAACTCACAAGAGGAGAAGGTCAACTTGTAGAGCCAAGTTCTCATCCTTCAAG
>ML777636.1:576753-609825 GCA_009831015.1 Picea engelmannii
GAGGCAAAGCGGTTTGGGGTAGACTGCTTTTCGCCATGAAATGCATTCGGTGGCGCCACATGGTTCTGAGTCGGAACCACGGTATTTTTATTGGACCGCTTTCAAAAATTAACCTCCGCGCTAGTTCTCCGCCTGATATGGTCCCTGACCGTTGATTTGCGGCACCTGAGATCTATGGCCCGCCGGGTCCCATCAACTTCGCACTTCCGCCTGATTTGGACTTTGCAATGATCCTACTACATTCATGAGAGTCATGAATGATGTTTTAAGGCCTTTTCTGAATGATTGCGTGATTGTCTACTTGGATGACATTTTGATATTTAGAAAATCTCGTGAAGATCATGTTATGCATGTAAAGCAACTTTTGGATGTCTTAAAGAAAGAAAATTTGTTTTTGAAGATGTCTAAATGTGAGTTTGGAAAGACCTCACTTGTTTACTTGGGACATATTGTTGGAGGAGGAGAACTAAAAATTGATCCTCCCAAGGTCAAAGTCATTTTGGATTGGCCAAAGCCCAACAATGTGACGAAGGTAAGAAGTTTTTTGGGAGCATCCCAATATTGGAGAAAGTTTATTGTTAACTTCTCTTCAATTGTAGCTCCATTACATGCAGTGAGAAGCATCAAGCAAGTTTTCCAATGGGGAGGCAAGCAACAAAAAGCATTTGACGCATTGAAGGAGAAGATTAGATCAACTCCAGTTCCTGCACTTCCAAATTTGAGACAACCATTTGAGATCCAAACAAATGCAAGCAATTATACAATGGGAGCAATCTTGTTACAACATGGCAAGCCCATTTGTTTTCATTCTAAAACTTTTAATGGTGCTATGATTAACTATCCTACTTATAATAAGGAGTTGTATGCATTGGTGCAAAGTGTGAAAAAATGGAAACATTATTTGTTGGGAAAAGAAACTATCATTCACACATATCATCAACCATTGCAATACTTACAATCACAAACAAAGCTACAACAAACAAGGCACTTCAAATGAATAGGTTTTCTACAACAATTCCAATTGGTTATAAGGTATAAAAAAGGCATTTATAACAAAGTTGTTGATATGCTTTCTAGGCCTATTGTTAGTGCTTCAGTTATTCTTAAGCATAATTCTATCATGCATGAGAGCTACATTGAACAATATGCTTTAGATGTTGATTTTAAAGAGGTTTATGGAACTTTGTGTCATTCTAACCAAGAGGAATTGGATTACCATGTGCATGATAATATTTTCTATCATCTTGGCAAGCTGTGTATTCCATAGGGTGAAAGAGTTAATATCATAAGGGAAGCTCATTCTTCTCTTATTGTTGGCCACTTTGGTGTAGGCAAGAGAGTGGCTAATTTGCAAAGGTATTGCTATTGGTCTAAAATGAATGAAAGTGTTTCAAGATATGTAAGAGGATTTTCTTTATGTGCTACAAGCAAGCCTAGCAATAGAAAGTTGGGTTTGTATACTCCACTTCCGGTTCCTTCTCGTCCTTGGGAAAGCATTTCCATGGATTTTGTAGGAGGTCTACCTATGTCTAAAAAGAATCATGATTATCTTTATGTTTTGGTTGACCGTTTTAGCAAAATGTGTATGTTGATGCCTTGTAAGAAGCAGGTTACAACTGAGCAAATGACACATATTTTCTTTCAGCATGTTTGGGTACATTTTGGGTTGCCTAAATCCATTATTTCTGATCGAGATTCTCGATTTATTGGGAACTTTTGGTCAAGTTTATGGGCACTCATGGACACCAAGCTGAAAAAGAGCACATTTTTTCATCCACAAACCGATGGTCAAACATAAGTGGTTAATATAACAATAGTGCCTCTTCTTCGTGGTTATTGCAGCAATCATCCTAAGCTTTGGGATGAGCACCTACACTACATTCAACATGCTTACAATCGGGCTAAGCACTCTTCAACTCAAACATCTTCATTTAAGGCATATTTTGGTTATTTCCCAAAATCTCCTTTAGATTTTATCTTTGGGAAAGACATTGCTAGTGATGGTCAACATGACATTGATAGGGAAAAGAAGTTCATTGAACAAATTCAGTTGGTGCATCAAATGGTACAAGAACAGTTGGAAAAGAGCCAAGCCAAGTACAAGACAAGACATGACAAGCATCGTGTTGATCACGGTTTCCAAGTTGGAGATGAAGTTTGGCTTTACATTAGCAAAGAGAGGCTTAAAGGAGAAGGTAAAAAATTGAAACCAATTAGATGTGGAACTTTCAAGATTCTTGAAAAGATTGGTAACAATGCCTTCCGCTTGGATTTGCCTCCTTATATGAAAATGTATGCAGTTGTCAATGTTGAGAATTTGAGATTGTATCAACCTCCTTTGATTGATGATCGATGAGAGCATGTTCAGATTCCTTCTATAGATGATTTCTTGCCATAATATCTTTCAAAACTGCATGAAGACACAATCTTTGACAGGAGGATGGGAACTTCAAAACGAGGGAATGTGGAATACCTTCGAGTTGGTCTTAAAGGCACAAATCCAAGCAGCCAAGTGGATTAAGGTTGGAAAGGTGATGGAAATGTGCCCTCATCTTCAAATAGACTGGAAGTAGTCTTTTGGAGGTTCAAAAGCTTCCCAATGTGGAGGAGTGATCCAGGGGATCAAAATATGCTCAAAAATCAAAGTGCTCGAAATTGATTTAAAACAGACTCATGCGTAGGCATCGTCCTCACAATCCCAATGCAACTTGAACGAACTCAAATAGACATTGTATGAGTGAGATATCATGTTCTATTCGCTTTGCCAAACAAGCAAAATTTTGTTGACTGTACAGTCTGTACATTGCTGACGTGGCAGTTGACTGTACTGCTGACGTGGTAGGTTCATACTTTTGACGTGGCAACTGACCGTACTAACACGTGGTAGGTGTCTGTACTGACACGTGGTAGGTGATGACGTGGCAGAGGTTGACATGGCAGGTGACTAGCAGATGAGTTGGACCTATCAAATGACGACATGTGGTAGGTTGGTGGACCAATTAAATTGTGCTACGTGGCCCATACATGGTCTGCCACATGGCACCCCCTCTAAAGCATAAAATTTGGTTGTTGTTCGCGGGGGTCGAACACGCGACCTCCGGGGACAGGTCGCACGTCTTGACAGGGGCCGGGTTACGAGCTTGCCTACAAGATGTTACTTAACCTATAACTTCGAACTTCTATTTAAATTTGTGCAATGTTTATTCTGGGTGCCAAAAGGGTCGGGGCTAAGACCCAACCCTTGTATTCAACATACCATAAGATCTGACCACAAGCTTTGAGCGTGGAGTTCCAACACAACCACCAACTCAAGTTTAAACACTCATCCAATGACAAAGTTCACTAGTGTGCTACCACGTGTCCATACCCCATCCAATTACCACATGCACGGGATTTGTGCAACATTTAGCCATGGGGTTTTGACTTTAGCGCCTAGGACCTAAAGACATGGAGCACATGTGACCAACAACTCCACCCTTAGGGGTGCTATTCACGCTAACGGTGCGACAAAATGCCCAATTTTGGGGAATGTGCATGTGTGATGGGTTTAGTCATGGGAAACGCCCAGAAGCCAAGTTCAGTCGGTCTGGGTGTGTTTTGGCTAGCAGAGACAACAAATAATTGGGAGAAACTTTCAGGGAGTGATTCCAACTCAGTTTTTGGCCAAACCAGGTGTAGGAAGAGCCCAACTAGGGGTTTTTGGACGTTATGGAGCCATTGAAGCTATCCATTTCTCATTTTGAGCATTGTAAAGAACTGATTTGGACACCTTGAGCATTAATGCAAAAGATCCATTGGAAGTTGGACCAAGAGATGTAGCCCAAGAGAGGGGTGAACTCCTTTATCATTTTGTTGTGTTAATGTGTGTATTTTGAGGGTTGTTTATGAATGTTTATGTTGGTCATGATTAATTAAAAAAAACTCATTAATCTTTATGTGTTTGTAACTATATCCTATTACCCAAGTACATACCATTTCACTTGCAATTTTAAAGAGATTCAAGCCTTTTCATTTTCAGGTCACCAGTTGTGGGAGAATAGTGAAGATCAGACAACATTGTGAATTTAAGGTTCAACTGCTTGCTTAAATACATGCGAACTTTATAACAAAGCTCATCATCATGCCAAGAGTACCCTAAAGAATCTTGAGGATCTTGTTTCAATTGTTGGATCATGCTATAAACTTTTGGATCTTGCAACCATTTCTAGAAAACTGCTTGAAGCCAATTGGATACAATGAAAGATAGGGAAAAGAGGGACCCTTCATCTTCATATTTCCTTGAAAGAGCATCAATAACTGCATTTTATTTTCCCTTCTTGTGAATGATCTCATACTCATACCCAAACAACTTGGTCACCGGTTTTTGCTGCTCTGGGGAGGAGATTCTTTGTTCCAAAAAATACTTGAGGCTACAGTGATCAATTTTAATTTAGAATGAGTGTCCCAATAGACAATGATGCTAGAGATGCATTGCATGCAGAATAGCCAACATTTCCTTTTCATAGATTGATTGGCCCAAATGTCATTATGAATGTTGTTTGCTATTGAAAGCTAAAGGTCGATCAACTTGCATGAGGACAACCCCAATTCATTTCCCTGACGCATCGCATTCTAGGACAAAAGTATTGGTGAAGTTGGGTAGTGCGAGGACAAGATTCATGCACATAACATCTTTCAATTCCTAGAAGGAGTGTTCAACTTTGAGCGTCCAACTGAATGCATTATTTTTAAGGAGAGCAGTGAGAGGAGTGACAATTGTTCCATAATTCTGAAGAAACTTGCAATAATAGCCTATTAAACCCAAGAAACCACACAATATTTTAAGAGTTTTAGGGCGAGGCCAGTCCTTCATAGATTCATTTTTCTTAGAATCCCCCCGTACACCATCCTTGTCGACAATATAACCCAGGTACTCGACTTCAAAGGCTCTAAAAACACATTTAGAATGTTTGAGAAAAAGTTGGTGCTAAGATAGTAAATGGATAACTTGATCCACATGGGCGAGATGGGATTGCCGAGTTTTACTATAGATGAGAATATCATCAAAGAAAACTAAAACAAAATGACAGAGGAAGGGACAAAGGACATTATTCATGAGACTTTGAAAAGTGGAGCGAGCATTACACAGGACAAAGGGCATGACCAAGAACTCATAATTGACCCGCATGATTTCTAAATGTGGTCTCGGAAATGTCTTCTTCCTTCATGCGTATCTGGTGGTAGCCAAAATGAAGATCAAGTTTGGTAAAGTACTGAGCACCACTCAATTCATCCAAAAGGTCATCAATGACAAGGATGGGAAATTTTTCCTTGATTGTGATTTTGTTGAGGGCATGAAAATCATGACACATGTGCCAAGTGCCTTCTTTTTTGAGTACCATGACTACTGGAGAAGAATAGGGGCTAGTACTCGAATGGATAACACCCGCTTCTAGCAATTCTAAACATTTTTCTCAATTTCATTTTGCTGAGAAAAGGGATGATGGTAAGGGAGAACAATGGGAGGAAGAATGCCTTGGACTAGAGGAATGGAATGATCATGGATGTCGAGGGAAGGGGGAAGTTAAAAATAACTTGGTGTTAGGAGAGTATAGATTGGAGGTTAGGATGCACAAAGGGTGTCTTAATGGCTTGAATAGAATGGAGTTGGGCAATAATGCCAGAATGACCTTTTTTTAGTAGCTTTTACATTTGATGGGAGGTTATGATCTCATGTGAGCATGTTGTGATGCCTTGAAACTTATACTATTGTCCCTCCCATTGGAATTGCAAAGTGAGGTCCTTAAAATCCATGGTAATGGGGCCAAGAGCACGTAACCATTCAACAATGAGCACTATGTCACAACCATCCATTTCTATAGCAAACATATGAGATTTTAGGTGGTACTGACCAATTTGTATGCACACATTTTCACAACCCCCCCCAACATTTTATGGAACCGCCATTGACAATCATGACTTGAAAATTGTTGACTGCATGTATATAGAAATTGACTTTTTGTGCAATGCGACAATGAATAAAATTAGGGGTGTAGCCATTGTCAACTAGGATGATGACTTTCCTATGTTTAATTTATCGAATTAACTTGAGGGTTTGGGGAGCAGAGAAGCCCTTGAGGGTGTTCAACGAAATCAACAATTCAACTTCTGGAGGGTCAGAGGGTGGAGTAGGATCATATGCTTGAGGTATCTCTTTAATAGGGGAAACATCAACATCTTTATCATAAACATCCTTAGAAATAGCCATAAAAAGGTTTTTTTGTTTGCACTTGTGCCCTAGAAAATATTTATCATCACAATTATAGAAAAGACCCTTCACTTGGTGTTCAACCATTTCTTCCCTAGTTATTTTATGGATCTTGAGAGGAGTAGCAGGAGGGGTAGGATTGTTGGGACAAGGGCGAGGAATAAAGGAGGATTTTTTGTTTTGGGAATAGACAATATGTTGTGATTCCTTGGTGCATTTAGTAGCTCCTAACCAAGTCTGGCGGAGAGCCATGATGACCTGGGTGTGGATTTCATCCTTTAGGTCATCGATAAAGCATTCCCTGAAGAAGGCATCAAACATGCCCTCTGTTATGAAAACCAAGTGTTCAAAGGCAGTTATAAAGTCTTTAACCATGCCAGACTATTTCAACTTGGTCAAATGGCCTAAATAGTGGGTGTTTGTGTCAAAACGTTCATAAAGATCTGCAACAAAATGTGTCCAAACAACATACCCTTAGCATGCATTTTTATGCCAATGCCACCATTTCCAACATTGAGCATCCAGATAAAGACCACCATAACGAAGTTTTGCCAACTCATCAGTAATGCCATGCAAAGAAAAATAATGTTCCATTTGGGTGACCTAGCCCGTGGGATTTGATCCATCAAATTTATTGACCTCAACTCTAGGAAGATGGGGGTCATGATGAACGGAGTTGGAATGAAAGGCCATAGTATGGGAGGAGTCAACACCGTCAAAGTGTGGTGGTTGGTCAGAGGAAGGAGGGCCCTGGGATTAGTTCAAAAACTATTGGAGAGTGGATTTGAGGTAGTTAAATTTGTTATTGATGGAGTCAAATTAGTTCCTGACTTGGTCCTGAAGGGTTTCAAAATTGGAATTGACGGAAGCAATGTGAGAAGTGAGTTTTTGGATGTTCCCCTTGTTCTGTTTGATTTTGGATTGCAAGTCTTGGCTGGAGTGGTGGTCATTTGGGTAGTAAGGGTGCCTAGGAGGGGGTCCATTGAAGAAAGGATGATAAATGATATATACCACTGTGATTAGGGCAACAAGAGGAAGCCAATGGGATAGAGGGAAAATACGGATTCTGGGAAGGGGAGTGGGTCCACGAGAAAAAAGGCTTAAATATGACAATTACCATGACGATCAGGGCAAAGAGAGGAATCCAATGGGATATGTCCCAAATAAGGGTGTTGGTGGGACCGCTATACTATTTTTTTTATTCTTATGGAGTGATAATCCAGCATGAATAATACTACAATGATGAAATTACCAAATTGTTAACAAGGAAATTTATGTAGGAATTTTACAACAAGGATGTAGGAGGTAGGGTTGCGTGGGGAAATATCCCTTCTGTTCTTTTTTTGTTATCTTTTGTTCCCAAGCGTTAGGATTTTTTTAGGGTTCTTATAGACAAGGGTTTTCCATATGTTATAGTTCTCTAATATACATGTGGGGTCGAATGGTAGTACTCGGCCCAATGTCTTAAGGGACCAACTAAGCAAGCTCGATCGTACCCTTAGTTGTACTATTCGATTACCCAAGTACTAGCGAGTGTCTTCCCAAGTGATGTTCTTAGTGTTACTATAGCAGTGAGGTGGCCAATCAGTTGATCTAGAGTTGGTTTCAAGAGACCTAAGGGACTCCCGATATACCTGAAAGTACATCATAGTGATGGTCGTGTACATATTATGTCGGATGTGGTACTGCTCGAAGGCGTACCAACAAGGGTTATATAGGTTTCCAACAAGTTGAAACATTTGTTTCGAGTAACCCCATGAAACCGTCTGTATTTCCCGTGTGTAGTCTTCCTCAGCTGTAATTTTACCCACTGAATAATACATATTTGTGCTTTAAAGATGCTGACAGTACATGTCTCTACCCTGGAAAAAAATTCCCACAATTTCTACAGAGGAAAGTGCTCTAATACCACTTGTAAGGTACCCGATGTATTATAATAAGCAGAAACATAAATATTGCAACAAATACCAACGAAACAACAAAATATAGAGAATAACAACGCCAACAATGAAACCCTTATTGACAAAAAGCCAAGTTCAGTTGCCACTTCGAGGGGGAAACCTCCAATAGAGCATAGATCCATTACAACAATTCTCAAGACAAAACTTCCCCACACCTTCTACTTCTATTTATACTAATTCTATCTTCTAAATAAGATTATAGAGGAATATCTTTCTAGAAGCATAAGCTTGTATTAAGTCTTCTTACATTATACTTGTTCACATTATTCTATAGTCCTTATTTACTAATGCCGATCTTTATTACATAGAAAACATATTGTTCTATCTACACAAGGGGTTAGGGAGGTTAGGTTTCCAACATGTGTAGAGACAAATTATTCATAGAATTTGATGTTTCTTGTGAGCATTTTCCAAGAATTTATGGAAGTGGGTTCTTCTTATTTTATATATTTTGAGTGAGTGGAGGAGTACTTTGAAGCTAGAATGGCATGGATGGATGAGCATTCAAAGGCAGGCTTCAAAGTTATAGAAAGCATATTTTTACCATATGCTTGAAGCCACTAATCCCAAAGAGAAAAAGGCCACTTATCACTATGAAAGAAGACATTGAACAAGACAAATCAAAACAAATTTCTACAAGCCAAGGAAGTGAGGGAGAGATCAAAGATCCTTCACCCAAGGAAGTTTAAAAGAAGAAAATTCGGGGAGAATGAAGAGATGGGATATTTCCATCCAGAATTGAAAGATGATGCTTCCATATTCAAGTTCCTGATTCCAATTTTGAAGCCCACTAAAGAACTTCAAGCTTGCAAAAGACAAATCAAGGAGATGAGGAAATATGTTTTCTTTATATTATTATTGTAAGGTATGTCATTCATTATATTTGGAATGAGGGAAAAGTTGTAAATTTAATTAACCAAATAGAATTAGAAGGCCAAGAGCCGTGAGGGTTGAAATCCAAGAGTCAAGTAGTTGGAAAGCTAAAAGGCACTGAGATTTCTACAAAAATACCTTATTGGTTGCTTGTGTGTTTGGATGTAGTATTTCCTGAATGTTATTGCAAATGTGCATTCTCTTGATAATCATGTTCACACTTGGTTATCATACACGTTTCAAACTTATTGGATATAATTCTCGAGATATGTAGGTTATTCTTAGTCCTCGAAGCAAGCTATGGTTATTGTGTAAACAATAGAAGTAGACTATTCTCCAAACTCTTTTCATGTCTTTCCTCGATTTATATCTAATTCTTTTAATGTGAAACATGTATTTTTATTGGTAATAGAAGGTATTTCCATGCATGTGTAAAGGGACCTTAGTCGACTCATGTTTCGATACTTTTGTGAAGTTATCAATGATTGTAGGCTATCTTCTCCATTCACTACTTCCTTGGTTTCTTGTGAAGATGGAAGTCGTATCTTGTGAATGTTGTGGCGTATGGGCATTCTCTTGATTACCATGTTCATGTTTGTTTATTATATATTGTGTCAAAAAGTTTGATTTGGTGTTGATGGTAGAGGTCAAGTATTCTCCCTCATATCTATGCCTTCCTCATGTTTATATCAAATTGGTTCTATTTAATGTTGCTCCTAGATAGGATACAATAGATAGTTATTATTTTTCATATACCCATGCACAAGAAACCTCTAGAGACTTCATCAACATCATAGGTGCTAACCAAGGTAAATCATTGCCCGAATTACAAACCTTAACACCGAGGGGATTATGACAACTAAACTCATGACCTCCCCTACTTTGAGGGGATAGATCTCACGTCTATCCCAAGACCACTTCAACTAGAACTCAGGGCTATGATAGATAGTTATATAAATTAGGTAGAAATAGATTAATTGCACATTGCATTTCCATATTAGTTGCATCACATTTAGCACATCTAAAAACCATAGGTGAACCTGTCCTTAACCGGTAAATCATAAAACCAACGATCGTTAGGTCATATCTAGAGGATTTTCCATTTAAATGGAGGAAGGTCTAATTGATCCCTTTTTCCAAGTGAACTTGTGAAGTTGGCACGAGATGTTTCTAGAGTCAACATTTTAGTGTTGGAAGGAGAATGAAAAGTCACAATGTGGAGCCATTCCTTTCGGTAATATATTAACTACTCATGGCTCCATTCCATATTCCTACATGGGACAATAATAGTTCTTTGAGTCTTCTGAGACCATTGAATGAAATCCTAAATGAGGCAACTAATCACTTGCCAACACTAAAATTTATTGATGAAGGGGATTCCACTACATTCATACATATTAACAGATGTTAGCTCACATTTGAAATATTAAAAATACCTGAAGAAGATGTTGTATGTGGAATATTTTCACTCTCTTTTGAAGGGTGAATTCAAGATTGGTATAAGGCATTACTAGCCAATTCCATTCATAGCTATATGCAATTCAGGGAGATGTCCCTGGTTGCTCGTGACAATTCTCAATCAGAAGTAATGTTTCATGAATTAGAAGAATTTCATATAAAGAAACATGAGTCTATTAAATATTTTAGTATGAGGTTCAAACAATTAGATCCCATGTTTCACGAAAGCAACATGCCTTATAAGCAAGTGATCTATGAGTAGTTCTTGAATTTTGTCCCCATTTATGAAGAAGAAGATTTACCATTAGAATGTGATGAATATTTATTGCCAGATATCTTACCCTCATGTTAATGCAAGGCCAACTCATTGAACTTAACATTAAACAAGGTGTGTTATATTGCAAAAAAAGTGTTTTCACAAAATGGAATGGACAATGTAGAAGGCACCGATCTATGAGAAAATTCTATGCTAGGCCTTAACCATGACAAACATGCCTAATCAATAGAAGGTGTGTTAGAATACAATCTTATCATTCAATCAGAAAGTAAAGAAGACGGTATGCACACTTATGAGTTTTATTGTACAAAAGAGGAGGAATGCAAGAAGGGTTCTACATGCTTGCTTGTCATGGGCACTGGCATGTTATTAGATCCCAAATATTATTACATTATGTTTCCAAACTATTTTGAAGATGCTAATCATCTTCAGTGACAATGTCTTGTGATACACCACCCACATGTATGAACCTTGGTAACAAAGAATAGGAAATAGAAAATAACATGGATGTCACCTTATTTCTTAGTGAGCATTGTTCTTCCTAAAAAGAGGTTGTAAATTATACATTTCTAGTCATTGATAATGGAAAGCTTGAGGTCATTGAAACTCTAGTTAAAAATCAAATTTTGAAAGACACTTGGTCTCTGCTCGTTAATGAGGATTGTGATTCAATAAATGAATAGATAGAACCACAAAAAGAAGTAACCCTTTATCTCAAACAAGTTGTAATGGATGACCAAGGTGAAGATGATTTCCATAGAGGGGTAACTATGTTGAGTAGCATAGCCAACAAGATGGTGATTGTTACCCCCCAACCTAGGGGTAAAAAAGAAGATGATGTCTTGAGGCCTGCAAGTGGCAGACATGGAGTGTTGAGAATCGGATGGATAACACAACCCAAAGAGCCCCTCTATTTCACCACAGGTCACCATCATTATTGTTTACAACAGAGCAACATCCACTACACCGGCCTAGCTCCCAAAAGACAACAGGTCATTCTTCACGAGCTAACAAGTTCAATCTCATGGTAAGTGTCACTTTAATGTTTGAAGCATTTGAGCATGTTGCAAAGAGTCCTTTCTTGATTATGGAACATTTGCTTGGAAATTATACCTTTTGCCTAATTTCACTTTGGTGGTTAACATGGTATCCTAGTAAGTTGGTCACCCTCGAGAAAAGGGTTGTTGTTGGGGGATTCCTTGAAGGTTCATTGTACCATTCCTCACTCATACTTACCGCTTTCCACACTTCTTCTCCTCTATTTTCTTATCTTTTGGGTTTTCAGGTGTATTGACCCCAAGAAGGGCCTATACCTCATTTCAAGGGAAGAAGGCAGTGAAGGCCCATAGGTGTTGTAGCTCACATCATACATAAATTCTCACCCTAAAGTACCAAGAGCGATGAAATGATCCTTTGAATGAATAAAGGACTTTTAATAAAATAAAATGAACAAATGATGTCTCGCTTGATGGGGGAATGCATTGCAGTGTCTTTTAATATCCAGTGCATATGGTACTCAATGTGTTCTAACTTCAAGTTCCATTGACATGCTATTATTATTTCCATTTCACATAGCACTCAATGTTCAGACTTACTAAAAAAGGCAAACTAAAGGGCTTGGGAAAAGTTGCATTGTAAACAAAAGGAAATTCAAGGATGTAGCACATCCTCCATAAAGGCACCCATAAATGAGACAATATGAACCCTTGATATGTTAAGAACCCCATGCCCAAAAGTATTCCCCAATCCACCTCATAATCATCACATGATCTATATAGGGTCTTCTTGGGAAAAATTCCTTGACTTGGGGATCGACCTAACTATTAAGGCACCATGATATCCCTCCCATACCTAAATTTGGTAAAATTTATAAGGTCTTTGAGCATTTGTTTAATTTGATAAGGGGGGATTTGATGCACATGTTTCGTTGGTTCTTGTATTAAATGTGGCTTACTTGGCATGATTCATGTGACTTGTGGACCCTTGGAGGGCATACTCGTTTGACTTTGCAGGATCTTGAACACAGGATGGATGCCATACACTGCATATGGGATACCATGGATGATGAGTGTTGCACCTTGAGGATGGAGAATGTTTCCTTTGGAGGCTCCTTAGCATCACTAGAGGAAGAGGTTGCACCCTTTTCCACTTGGATGTTTGCCTTTGGAGGCCTAAGACGTCACCCATTGGCCACTGATGTCATCTTGGTGGATATGGTTTGATGGATGAGATGGTTCTGGAGGTGGTTGGATAGGAGGAGACGCATGGCATCAAACTTTGGCACATGAGAGAATGATACATGGCCTTTGGAGACCCAACATTTCCCTATTTCATGCTTGAAATTGCACTTGGAGAGCCTATTTTACCCTCATAGGGCATGATGTCACCCTTCTAGGGTTTTATTTCATGTAAAATTTTATTTTGGCATAATGTAAGGGTAAATTAAGAGGTCGACCCTCTTCTACTTTGTAATTCACATAATGATCTGGATTTATGAGAGGAACAAAATGAAAACACAGAATTATAATATGAACACAGAGGCACGGTGAATAATAACAAAGATACAATAAAACTTGACTTCTATTAAATAAGAAATGTTGAAACTGTAAAATGCAGACTGAAAACAAGCTTGCTAGAATGGTGACAGCTTATCTCTGAGAAGAGATGTGATGACTATGCTCATTCGTAAGAAAACGAGTACAATGAGGCTTTGAATTCCTTTTAACAATAAACATGAATCCCAAAACCCATCCAAAAACCTAACCCCAGGAGATGAAGCCTCAAAAGTCACGTGGGCTCTGTTGGGGTAAGTTAGTACATCGACTTCCCGGGGTCGTAACTTTTGCATACGATCTCCGTTTAGGGCGCATGATAGCTTGTTGGAAAGGTATTGACGAGGATATTCATTTTGGGGGCTTGATACAAGCCTTTTATTCTTTTATAAGGTGCCCGATCATGAAAAAACATCGTTTAGGCCCTCAAAATGGCCTCTAAAGTTATGGACCCCCAAAACTACTAAAAATAGTAAATTGCCAAAAGACTGTTTTGAGCTAGTTGGAATGGGTGGGTGGCCACCGATATCCTCCTAGATCAATCCTTCCCCCTTAGGAAGAAATGGTATCCATTACATTGAGTTCCCCCATCAGATGAGGAAATTTATGCTAAATTTGGCCCTGAGTTAGCCACTTGCCTTGGTGCAGGAGCTACCCTGCTTTAACAACCCGATAAAGATGGATCCTCTACTGGCGAGTTCCCTTGAACTGTGTGTCCATGATCTTATCAGTGGATGCATGTTACATGTAGTCAGGGTTGATCTCTATTGGTTTTAACTGTTCTGTTATCTCGGAGGTGTCCAATAATGGTGGAAAATAGGGCTGAAGGAGGTCCACATTGAACATTGGGTGAAAGCCAAGGAAGGGAGGAATGTTCATATCAAAAGAATTGTCACCCGTAACCTTGGTGATGGTGTAAGGTCCATAACAGAGTGAACTAAGCTTTCTATGAGGCCCTATAAGGCATTCTTTATACAAGTGCAACCAAACTTCATCCCCCACCTGAAACTAGTGTGGCACCTAGTGTTGATCATGGCGTTGATTGTACTTGGAATTGGACTTATGTAAAATATCCAAAACCTATTGGCGGATATGCTGAATCCATTCAATGAACTGGGTGGATTTTTCATCTTCAGTTGGAGCATGTGACAATTCTTCCTGGGTGGTCTCAAAGGGTAGTACAACATCCATGGGAACCAATTGTTGAAATCCCAACCCCACCTGAAAGGGGTTGTGGTCAATTGAGCTATGTATGGATCTATTGTAGTTGTACTGAACATAGGAAATACACTCATCCTACATGCAGGGGTTCTTGGAATTTTACATGCGCAGGATGTGCATGATCATCCGGTTGACGACCTCAGTTTGGCCATCCGTCTGGGGGTGGAAAGCAGTGGATTTGGTGAGCTTGGTGTCCAACAGTGACCAGAGGCTCGACTAGAATGTGTTGAGGAACCAGATGTCCCGATATGACATAATGGTTTGTGGGATCCAAAAGTGTACCCACACTCATTCAAACAAGAGCTTGGCAGTGGCCTCCGTTGTGATGTTCTTCTTAAAGGTGACCATAATCGCCATCTTGGAAAAGAGATCAACAACCACAAATTCCCCGCTTGGTGGATGGAAGGCCCGACATGTACTCCATTGGGATGGAGTCCCAAGGCCTATCAGAAGTAGGTATAGGAGTGTACATGCCTTGTTTCTTATTGGTCGATTTGGCAACAACACAGGTGGTTCAGGACCAAATATACTTGTTGACATCTTGTCGAAGTTTTAGCCAGTAGAAATGTCATTTCAACACTGCCATTGCCTTTTCCACGCGGAAGTGTCCTACCACCCGACTGTAGTGGGATTCCTAAATCAACTCCGCTTGCTTGCTTGATGGAACGCAGAGATGGCCCAGATGGCACAACAACTCGTCGTGAAGATGGAAATTAGTGATAGCTATGTTTACGCCCAAGCATTGGGGTTGAGCACAAGCATTGCTTCAGATCATCGAACTCTTGTTATTGGGACATGACCCACACAAAAGTTTTCCTTACCACCACCCCTAGTTACTTGGATGAGGGCCCATGCAATATGGGAGAATCCCAACATGAACCTGTGATAGAAATTGGCAAGGCCTAAGAAGCTCCGAAGCTCATTGAGTGTGGTTGGGGATGGCTAGTCATGGATGACTTGGATCTTGGATGGATATACATGCACACCATGCACATCAACTATGTAGCCTAGGTATTGGACCCTCTCAATGTTGAAGGAACATTTTTTCAAGTTGGCATATAGCTTGTGCTGCCGCAAAGTGTGCAGAACATGTTGAATATGTTGTAAGTGTTTCGCCCAAGTCTTGTTGTAGATGAGGATGTCATCCAGATACACCACTACAAAAGAATTAGTGAAATGCCACAATATATCATCTACCATCCTCATGAAAGTTATTGGGGTATTTTTCAAACCAAAGGGCATGACCAACCATTCAAAAAGACCTTCTTTTGACTTGAAGGCAGTCTTCCATACATCTATCTTCTCTATTGGGACCTGATGGTAGCTAGACTTCAGATCAATATTACTGAAGTATTTAGCCCCCTTGAGTTGATCAAGGAGATCATCAATTTGGGGAATCAGGTACCGGTTCCTGACTGTGATTTTGTTTATGGCCTGGTAAGCAATGTAGAGTCATCGGGTCTCGTCTTTCTTCTGCACCAGCATGATTAGGCTTCCACAAGGTGATGAGTTGGGTCCGATCTACCCATTGTGGAGCAATTCTTAGATCTGACATTGGATCTCCTCGTTTTCTAACAAAGAGCGACGATAGATAGACCCATTGGGTAGCAGTGCGTCCGGGGTCAGATCAATGGAATGCTTGACCCGACAGTGCATAGGCACCACAATAGGTGATGAGAAGATGTCTTTGTATTCTTCCATGACCTTATACACTTGTTTTTGCTGCATGGAGTGGTCGGTCGCGAAGGCCATGGATGTGATTGCAACCTTTCTCTAACTCCAAGAGTGAATCACGAAGAAGACAAACTTCCCGATCTAAGGAATGACCTTCCTGCATTGCTTGGTAGAGATCAAGGAAATAACACTAGGTTGGACTACCTTGGGTATCCTGTACAATTTCCTGTTCAAAGTAATAATAACACTACGAGGCCTAGAATCATACATAACACGACGTTTCCATAAATAAGGTTGGCCCAAAATAACATCACAAACTTCAAGGGGAGAAACATCACACAATACCTCATCTTTGAATGGCTTGATGTCATACGACAAGCGACATTGTTGGTTGACTCGAAGATCACTTCCTTGGCAGAGCCATCCGATGGTGTAGAGTTGCAGGTGCGGTGTCATTGGTAGAGCTAGCCACTTGATGACCTCTGTTCATATGAGGTTCTTCTAGATACCGCTATCAATGATGAAGTGCAACAATGTGCCTTTCACCCACATTTGTGAATGAAAGAGGCGCTCGCCTTCCTTTGGCTCATCAAGTTCACTGGGTTGGATCTCGGTGGTAGAAACGGTGGCACTAGGTTCCAAGTCAATGATCTGTCTCCCCTTTTCTGGTTTTGACTCAGAGTCGAAGACCGCATTTGATTTAGAGGCTTTCACCTCATCCACCAATGACTTATTTGAGCGGCCATCAATAGTGTTATGCCAGGGGCTCTTATGGAAGTCGCACCACTTCTTAGTATCCTTCTTTGTCTTCCCATTGTCCTTCTTTGCTTGCAGCTTGGATTGGTTGTTCTGAAATTTTCCATATTTGTGTTTTCCTTTGTTCTACAGGTTGGGGTTTCATTTTCTCTACTTCTATTGTGAGGGGTTCCCAGACCCAAATTGTTGTGTCTTTTGTTTAAGCTTCTACTTGATTTTGACGACATATCGATAGGCTACGTCCAAGGATGAGATGTCGAAAAACTCCATTTTTGTCTAGATGTATCTATGCATACCACCACAATACTTGAGCACTAGATGTCACTCATAATATTTGATACCCAACTTGGTACACAAGGTATGGAAGACATTGGTGAACTTTGGCATTGTTTGGTCTCGTTCCTGCCGCAGTGTGGTCCATTTTGTATACAAATCGTCATAACTTCCAACCGGGTAGTATTGTTCGTTAATAAAATCCCTGAAGGAACCCCAAGTGGGTGAAACTACAAATAATGTGAATCCCATTATTTTCTTTTTTCTCACAGAAATTCTCCCACCAATCTTTGACATGGGGGATGATCTTGAGGAGCACAATTGTAATCTTTTCTCTATCGAAAAAGTTGTTGACAAAAAAATACTTTTCTAGAAGGTTTAACCATTTATCTACGACATCCGCATCTATTTTCCTTTCAAATATAGGTATATCAAAATTGATATGTATGGGTGGCACCTCCTCTTGAGGTGGATGCATTGTTTGCTCAATAGGCGACGAAGGATTTGTTTAAAGTTCTCCATCATCTCGTTCCTTCGTCGCTCGAGGGATTCCTCGAGTAACATTTTGAAAGGATCTCATGTCCCATCGTCTTTATTTTCACCCGCCATAGATGATTTCTTGGGCATGCGAGAGAAGTTGTCCTCAAGAGAAAAAAGCTCGAGACCCAACTCTCTATACCCTTACCACGTCAGGGACATGCCCTAAAAAACGACAAGGAGGAGATTGCTTTGATACTACTGATCTAGATTTATAAGCGGACTGAAATGAAGACACAAAATTATAATATGAACACACATTCATAGTGAATAATAACAGAGATACAATAAAACTTGACTTCTATTAAATAATAAATATGCTGAAATTGTAAAATGCAGAATGAAAACAAGCTTGCTAGAATGGTGGTTGCTTATCTCTGAAAAGAGATGTGACGGCTATGCTCATTCACAAGAAGATGAGTACAATGAGGCTCTGAAAGAATTTTTACACTAAACATGAATGTCAAAACCCTAGACATCCAAAAACCTAACCCTAGGAGATGAAACACCAAAAGTCATGTGCGCCCCGTTGGGGTAAGTTAGTACATCAACTTCTAGGGGTCGTAAATTTTGCATACAATCTTCGTTTAGGGTGCACGATAGCTCGTTGGAAAGGTATCGACGAGGAGATTCATTTTGGGGGCTCAATCATGAAAAAACATCGTTTAGGCCCTCAAAATGGCCCCGAAAGTTTGGGACCCGAAAAAATGCTAAAAATAGTAAATTGTCAAAAGATTGTTTTGAGCCAATTGGAATAGGTGGGTGGCCACCGAGATCCTCCTGGATCACATAATTATGTTGAAAAGTTAGCTTAGGTTGGTCTCATATAAATAGACCACCCTCATTTGTCATTTTATCATCACATCTCCTCACCATTTGTGAGAAAACAATTCTAAATTTTTTGTTATTTTGGGGTTATTGGCTCTTTTCTCTCATGCACTGTCTCTTGGAGGTCAAGTGTGCATGCTTCTTTGCTGATTTTTGGATGGAATTGTTGTAATTAGGGTTTATTTTCATGGTATCTTGGTGAAGTAAGTAAATTTTCTGCAATTTTATTTCATGTTATAAATGTTTCATGGTAATCTTACTTGTTCATGCTTGAAACCTTGCTTAGTAAAACCTCAAGAGAGGAGCATAAGTGCTTCCTCCTCTCATTGGGTTAATTTCATCCAAAATTTATGAAGAAATCCTAACTAAGGTTAGACTCCTAAAGCCCTAAAGTGCTATCACTTTAGGATTTTGGCCCTAGACTCTTGATTGTGACCTAGTTGAAGTACTTAAGAAGGGAGAAAAGGTTGCTAGAGCCCAAAAGTGTGTGCACTCTAGCAATCCTTCTCTTTAAGGATTGAACCCTAAGGCCCTAATGTGCTAGCACCTTATATTTTAAGCCCTACCTCTCAGTGTTTGCTAGCTTCATCTCAAAAAGTTATTGTATTGTTGTTGTAAAGACTCGATAGCCCTCAAAGGCACTAATCTCTAAGCTCTCTTATGGTGAAAGTGATCAACAAACTCTCCATTTCAATTCTCTCAATCTTCCTACCAACTTTACTTAGACTAACTTAAGATATTTTTTTAGTAAATTTGTTGTTGTTTCAAAAGTTTCCTACATCCATCTAATAACACTTAAAATTGTTGTATACACTCATCTAAAGGTGGCCTAACATACACACAAATTGCATCTAACAACTGGATAATGTTCTATTGAGTAAGTGCTAAATTTTCATGGTCAAATGTTGTAATTATGAAGTGTAAGCATTATTGTTATAATTATTTCATTGCTATTGTACTATTGCCAATTGCTGCAATTTCATAACAACCATAATAATTTTCACTGTCTAGTGTCTTAGAGAGGTATTATTTGCATAATTGTACTTGGAAATCATTATATATATGCTATAAGCATTCTTGTTCTGGGCATGTACTCAAACATATTTATATCTCTTAGTTCTCCCTGGCCTAGACCTTGACTTACATGATCAAAAGAGGGGGCAATGACATTGGTAAACAAACTTGCTACTTTGATTCCTTGAGGTCACTGGGGAATCCTCCCTTGTGGTGGACCTCTTCCATCACTAAAACGAGGGGGTTTCTTACTAAGGTAATAGTGGTAGGATTTCCTATAGTTATGCAGATTTTAGACTCGCGTTGGGGCTTTGCACAAGTACAAATATTGTGATAACAATGATAAGATAACTGGACTATTTTCAAATTCTATTCATGTTTTCAAATATTACTATAACAACTCATATGACATCATTGAATATTGGATGGAATCCTCATTCTCCCAATTGTCTTTACAAAATTGTCAACATCTTGTACTTCTCATTTTGAATAAAATTTATAATGCTTTTGATGCTACATTTCACAATGTAACATTCCCCAGCCTAGTGGAGGTCCATTACGTGTGGAATTACACATAAATTTTAAAAATATATACTAACTAAATTCCTATAGCTTACCAACTACAAATTACACACAAATTTAACTATTGTCTGATACCATCAATTAAATGCATATAAACATGCTAAAATCGACATGAACACAGTTTAAATAACTCTCCCAGTCCATCATGCATACCATTCATTTATTAGGCTCTCTCTGACACAGGTAACCAGGAATCTCACTACTAGGAAACTCAAGGGAGCTCACTGTTAGGAAAACTACCAGGAAAAACAACAACAATCACTTGTTGTTACAGTGAAACTCACATAGGAGATCACTCTTCAGGCCTGACAACCTATCTCTTCAATATTCTACTTCAAATACGCTCCATAATTCACCCTCTATGGTTTTTCTAGCTCCAAAGCTCTTCTTTCATGTTTTTTGCTTGTTGTTCATGCCCAACATGAGTGTCCAAAAGTTGTTGTAACTGCCCATACAAATTTCCTCTCTTTGGCTTACTTGCTTGACTTACACTCTTCCCAAAATTGATTGTACTCAGTCCCATGCTTCCAATAACTATGAGATGTGACTTCTCACACCCACCCTCTTACATGCATTTAATGATTAGCTTTGGCAAGACTCAACAACAAAATAGAAGGTTCATATACTAATAGTAATATTAGGAAGTGGGTTGAATTAATAGACATGGGTAATTTTCCCTTGGACCCCTCTCTCAAACATTCCTCTTAGACCTTCCCCTCTCTTCTGTATTAATCAACCCCCATCTCTGTGCATGTCACCCAACAATTGGAATCACATTTTATTTATTTAAATTCATAAATTCAATTTGCATATACATCATTTGGTCATGGTCGCATTATATCTACATTAAGCATTAATTAAACTGGGGATTGTAGCGGGTATGTTACATTCCCCCTTCCCTGCAATTGTGCACCATCCTTTGTGCCCAACACCACACAAAAATACATATAAACATTACATCGTAATGCTTAGAATTTTTTTTTTATGCAATTTCACAACTCCAACAACAATTCCAACCATAATTTTGTGTTCCTCTCAACCCGTTGATGCAGGGAATGCACCCCCTTAATTGTTCTCAGTCCATCAGGCTATACCATCCTTTTATCAGGGGCCCAAGTTTAGGTCGACTAAGACTCTGAGAAGTGGTTCCGAAATTCTAGTTGCTCAAAATGGAGTCTTGCATTCTTATATTCCGTTTTCTTCAAAATTTTCAAAATTTACGGGTATTTCTTTCACATAGTCTTCGCATGCTCCTATGTAGTGTATTCAAGACTATAAAAAGTCCATTGAACCTTTACTATCCCTATGGCTTTGTTCCTGAGAACTTTGAATTTCCAGTCCATGATGTGTATTGGTTCCACCAGGAAATCCCCTTCATGTTCCACCTGGATCACAATCCAATCAATTATGTGGTTAGGGTCAAGCACATATTTATTTAATAATGACACATGGAATACATTATGCACTCTCATGGATGTAGAAGATGCTAAAATGTATGCAATTGGCCCTATCTTCTCTAAGATTTCAAAAGGTCCAAAATATCTTGCTGCCAACTTTGTGCAACTTCCTAATTTTAGCGAACTTCTCTTCGCTTTCACTTTCAAAAATACATGCTCGCCCACTTTAAAATATCTGAAAACTATGTTCTTATCCACGTAAATTTTTTGCATGTCTTGGGTAGCCTTTAGATTATTCCTGATATTTTCCATCTGCTCTTCCATTTCCTTCAATAAATCTGATCCAATAACAACTCCATACGTTGGATTATCCCAATTCACTAGTGTGTTACAGTTCCTTCCATACAATGCTTCAAATGGGATTATTTTTAATGAGGCTTGATAACCATTATTGTAAGCAAATTCCACTAAGTGAATATAATCCTCCCACTTTGATGGTTGGTCCATCACATAAATTCTGATCATGTCCTAAATCATTATGTTACTCCTCTATGTTTTCCCATCTAATGTTGGTTGATACGCTGTATTGAGATTAAGATTTGTCCCAAAGCCTTTGAACAAACCTTTCCGGAAATTGGATGTAAAATTTGTGTCTCTATCTGAAACAATTGCCTTGGGAAATCCATGTAGCCTGGAAACTTCCTTCGTGTAAATTTTTTGCAATATTTACTGCCTTGTGTGTAGTCTTTACTGGGATAAAATGTATGGCCTTAGTATATTTTTCCACCAACAACTCGATGGAATCATGTTGCTTCATTGTTTTGGGAATCTTAGTAATAAAATAAAGTGGAACTACTTCTCATTTCTATTCTAGAATGGGTAATGGTTTTAACAACCCAACATTTAATATTGGCCCCCCTCTTCCATATGGACTGCAAAAATCTGACATCCCTTCCTAAAACTCTTTTTCAGCTACATGGATTAAATTTCTCAAACAACTATAGCTCCTGGAATGCCTTGAACCTTGCCTTCCTGGCCTTCTTCATCTAGAAAAGTGATTGTATTATTGTAATAGTCTAGGACAACATGGTGTTTTTCCAACGAATCCATGCCAATTAGACAATCATATGAACCCAATGGTATGATGAATCCATTCATGTCTATTGGGCAATCTTTAACCAACTCATTAGTTTTCCTCTTAGCCCTTGTGGCTAACTAAATAAACCAATATTTCTAGTGCTTACTCCTTTGCAAGTGAAGTATTTATACAATGTTAGAATATGTAACTATGGCTAGCTCGAGAATCAATTAAAATTGCTATGTGTTGGTTATCAATATTACCTTCCACTTCAATCATGGGGTATTGATACTCTCCTTGCTTATTGTCCAAGGCTGCATAAATCCTTGGCATGTTTCCTCCCATGTCTTCCACTGCTTCAACCTCATGAATGTTGTGGAAAATCTTCATTCTTTCTCCTTTGTGAGTGTAGTCCTTATATAAGTGATTTCCCTCACATCCCCAACATTGCATAGGTTGTTGCCTTGGCCTTTGCCCAAATGAATCTACCATGTTGGTCTTATTTTGGGTTGATTGTCCTTGTTGATTTTCTTGTGAGTTGTTCTCGAAAAGGGGTGGCTTAAAACATTTATGCCTTTGATCTTTTTTACCGCTCATCTTGTCATTGCAATATTTTTAGAAAACAAAACTCCATATGCTCGACTCATAAAGATGTTTTGCTTTCCTTATGGTCTTCTCCAAAGTCCTAGGGTTATCATATTGTATCTTTTCACTGTAGAAGGAGGGTAAACCACTCATAAACCTTTGGATTTTGACCTTCTCATCCTTTATCAAGCCCACATACTTTAGCAACTTAAAGAACCTCTTCTCTTATTCATCCATTGCCATGTTTCCCAACTTGAGTTTAAAGAACTCGTTCATCTTCCTTTCACAATAGTGCTCAGACAAATATTTCTCTTGGAAATATCCTTTGAAATGCCTCCATGAAACCTTCTTCTCGTCAATTTTTTGAACTTTCTTAAGATGATCCCACCACATGGATGCCTTTCCTTACAAGTGGTAGGTTACAATCATAGCTTCCACCCTTGAGGGTTACTCATCCAACTAGAAATATTTTTTCAATTCCAACAGGAAGGCCTCGACCATTTCTCCTTTCATGTGCTCACCATTGAAGGTTGGTGGTTTGATTTTCCTGGGTTCACCTTGCAAAATGTTTGCCTCCAACCTTCTCCTCTGCCTCCATACATGAGACACACTTGGGCTGCTCCTTGGTCTTGAACTTGCATGAAATATCCTAGTGCATTTCTCTGGGGAATGATGGCACATACTCATACTTCTTGACCGCAAGTCATTCCCATGATCATCCCTTATGCTATAGGATTTGGATGTTGTCACTTGTCTAGCACTAGTCACTTTCTTTGTGCCAAAGTATTTATTGGACTACCTTTGCAACATATTCATACATTATAGTATCTCCTTCTAACCTTTCATGATATTTTCATTATCTTCCCTATAACTTTGTACTTCTCTTTGCATGATTCTCATAGTTACAGGCCCCTGCTTGCCTGCCTCTTATTCCTTTAGACTTTGTTTCAACATTTCCCATGCAGACCTATGAACTCTTCCTCATGGTCGCAAGATTCTTGGGCATCTTCTATAACTCAAGTCCTCATATAAGAACAAAATTTGTTTTCTTGTACCTTTAATTCTGTAAGAAATGTGCATGTAATAATTAGTCTTAGCACATACATACTATAAAACATTTCATTAACTAAATTAGAGGTTATTATTCATCTCAATTTATGAAGGAAACAATGTAGTAGGTCAACATCTGATTCCTTAGACATATTCCTCTCTGAAATAACTCTCCATCGACTATATTCTTGCCTCATTCTAAGTTTTTTAGTGAAAAGTTACAACATTCACAAGTTGTAATTTTCCACTCATTGCTTTGTTTTCACTGCTGCAAAATTGATTTATTGTTTTCTAAGAAAATTTCATTACCCAATTAAAAATTATGTGTGTATCAATGGCTTCTCCTCCTAAATACCTTTCCAACAACTATTTGTTTTCCCAAATCTAAGCTCTGAGCTAAAAGTTATGGTCTGAGGAAGTTTAGACTATTTTCTTATTTTATCCTTGTATGCTACACGTGCCTTCTTTCTTTTCTTGCACAATTTATGTACCCAGATTCCAAATCTTGTTCCATAGTTGTCTTCTATGGTTCATAATCTTTCCATAGACTACTCTTGTGCCCAAAACGAACTTCCGAGCAAGGAGTTATGTCTTTTGGAAGTAAATTGGTACCAAAATTATACCCTTAACTTTTTCAGTTGTAACTTTCTCATACAAGCTTTGTTTTGTGCCCATAATGGCTTGTTGGAAATATCTCTTGAGTTCTCGTGTTTTTGACTACCTGAAAATGTTGTTTAGGGACTCAAAATTCTGTTATAAGTTGATGGCCTTCAAAAACAAGAAAAAATTGTAGAAAAATTAAATGTTTTGCTTTTGTAACAATCTTTTAATTTGAGTCGTCGATCTCAAAATTGAAGGAAATCTCAGTCATTGATCCACTAAACCTTCCCTAGGCCCGTGGATGAATCTCCACCATCAATCACTGACTCAAAGAAATATTTTGAACTCTATCGACAATCAACGGTCGACATTTTTCCTTTGGATGCACATAACACTCTGCCAAAACTGTTGACCCAACTAGCGACCATCGAGCCCTTCCTTTAACAACCGACTTGCAAGACATCACTAAATCGACCGACCTGACCATCGACCATCGACCATTGGCAATTTATTTTGGATGAATGAAATGATATATAGATTCAGCGGACCTGATCATCGACCATTTCTTGGCTGACGTGACATGACACGTGGGTGTTGACATGACAACCCAAATGATGTGGCATGACACCTGGAGGTTGACATAGCATGAAACATGGATGATGATGTGGAATGACATGTCATCCACCTATTTCCTTCATCAACGATCAACTAATTCTCTTGGATGAACCGACACTTCTCCAATTTCGTCGGCCTCACCATCAACCATCAACGATTTCTGTTGGCGAACAAAGCACTTTGCCAAAATTTTCGACATGATACAGCTTGGTCATCAATCTACCCCATTTGCAAAAACCCCAAAAAATGAATCTCGACCATCGATATACTCCACTTTCTAAACCACCGAAAACAAATCCATACCATCGATCTACTTCACTTTTCAAACCATTGTAAACAAATCCAGACCGTCAATCTGATTCACCTTCCCAACTGCTAAAAATGAATCTCGACCATCAATTTAATTCACCTTCCCAACTGTCAAAAATGAATCTCGACCGTCGATTTGATTCACATTCTCAGCTGTCGAAAATGAATCTCGACCATTGATTTGATTCACCTTCCCAATTAACCAAAATGAATCTCGACCGTTAATTTGATTCACCTTCCCAACTGCGAAAAATGAATATCGACTATCGATTTGATTCACCTTCCCAACTGTCGAAAATGAATCTCCAACGTCGATTTGATTCACCTTCCCAACCGTAAAAAATGGATCTCGATCGTCAATTTGATTCACCTTCCTAACTGTCGAAAATGAATCTTGATCATTGATTTGATTCACCTATCCAACTGTGGAAAATAAATTGCGACCGTCGATTTGATTCACCTTCCCAACTGTCGAAAATGAATATCAACCATCGATTTGATTCACCTTCCCAACTGTCGAAATTGAATTTCAACCGTTGATTTGATTCACCTTCTCAACTGTCAAAAATGAATCTCGATCGTCCAGTTGATTCGCCTTCCTAGTTGCCAAATATGAATCTCAACCATCAATTTGGTTCACCTTCCCAACAATAAAAAACTTATAAGTTTTTAATAAATATGGGTTGTTGATTTCAAAATCAAACACGATCTCGATTGTAGATCCATCAGAATTCGCCTAATTCTACAACGACCATTAAAACATGAATTTTGACCTTCCAAGTCAAATTTGAACTCTACAATCTGCAAATTAACATTCGTGATAATCTCTCAAAGGGTTTTGAGGTGAATTTCAAATTGAATCATTTATAAATTTGGGGATTTCACTCTCGTTTCATAACTTTCCCCCAAATTCGTCACAAAACAAAGTCTGTAACGACGAATTTTACCAATTTTACGATGGTTCTTAGTCTATACCAGTCCATTATTGAACGAAAATCTCTAATACCAATCTGTAACTTTCCCCAACCTTGAGGAGGTCCATTACATGCAAAATTACACATAATTCTTGTAGCTTACCAACTACAAATTACACACATATTTAACTATTGTCTTATACCATTAAATAAATGCATATACAACATGCTAAAATCGACATGAATGCAGTTAAAATAACTCAATACAACAACATATAAATCCATATTAAGCACAAAGTGAATTCACAACCATTAAGTTTATAAATATAACACATAAAACAAATAAAAACGCTTATATTTTAAACCAGTCTTGCAACCAGCTAGTTGGGATGGATGTTCCACCCAACCATAAACTCGTTGTTCTGGATCTCAACAAAAAATTTCCCTCGAGATGGGGCTAGCAATCTACAAAAGAGGGTGGTGTCTCACTGTCCGCTCACAACTCAGAAAACCCCACAACCCACTGGCAATGTTGGCGTTTTGTTCCACACTTGCATGTGTCCTTCTTAACACTAGGGAGTTTAGACCTAGGGTTCGTCCAAAGTTGACCAACAAAAACCACAGAGCATCAACATATCAATCCTCGACCAAGCTCGAGGAAGGTCTCACCTAAGATGCAAAGAGGATCACAGAGACCATAAGGTCTTGTTACAGGGATGAAAACTAAACACACAAAGATCCATCAGGGCTAGCATTCATGCAACTCATATCTGACAATTTATTAGGACTAAGAAGTAAAACAATATACACACATATCCAACTTATACATTGTAGACACAAAATAGATCGGAACGGATGCATCTTTATTACCAAAATCATTCCATTACAACAGAGGCATACATTAAGCATAATATATATGACAGCCACAAAACTTCATATCTTTTCTTCTATAAATTCCAAGAAATACCACACATTATGCAATGCAATTCTCTCAATACTTCAGACATATGACAGACTCAGGAATATATTCAGAAGCACTACAACACTACAATATTACAACATGCTCAGAGCTATCTCGATACAATCAATTCAATGAGTCTCACCTAAACATCTAGCTAGCCCCATTTTTTATATTGATGCTTCCTTGTATATCTTTCTCTACTCATGAGCTCTGTCTCTTTCTGCTTTGCTCCACTCATCCTACTAACAAAACTGCCTCGCACGCTTCTCGTACCTGCATACAATCCACGTAGCCTTCTGGAATCGGGGCAATCTTAACTGCCATGCCAGCTCATTTTTTGTAAGGTCCATGATCCCTTGTGCTTATGGCAGTAATCATTTGAGAGGATTTCTCGATGATGATTTTTTTTATTTCAGCATGCGTCTTCTTGATTTCTGGTGCGCATCAAAATTGGGACCGATGCGCATTCAATGATATTTTAGGGATGTTGCGCACTATCAAAACTCGATATGGCACACACTCCTTGTCATTCTTCTCACATTACCTTAGGCGCATACAAAACTTATGAATGAGAATGCACAACTTCATTTGTGCACATGCGTGAAATGAACCCAAAACTTTGGGTGCCAATAGAAATTTTCCGCCAACTCTTTTCCTCTTGACCTGCCCAACCCAAGGAATATACCCCTTCACTGATATTAGTCCATCGGGCATCCCATTCATTTATTAGGGTCTCTCTGGCACAAGTAACCAAGAATATCACTACTTTGAAACTCAAGGGAGAACAATATTAGGAAAACTACCAAGGAAAACTTCAACAATCACTTGTTTTATAGTGTAACTCACACAAGAGTTCACTCTCCAGGCACAATGACCTGGCTGATCTTTAGTCTTCTGCTCCAAATACACTCCAAAAGTCTCCCTCCATGGTTACTCTTGTTCCAAAGCTCTTCTTTCGTGTTTTCTGCTTGTTGTTCATGCCCAAAATGACTGTCCAAAAACTATTGTAACTACCCATACAAATTCCCTCTCTTTGGCTTACTTGCTTGACTTACACTCTTCCCCTAAGTGGTTGTATGTAGTCCCATGCTTCCAATAATTATGGGATGTGACTTCTCACACCCACCCTCTTACATGCATTCAATGATTGGCTTTGGGAACACTCAACAACAAAATAGAAGGTTCATATACTAATAGTTATTTTAGGAAGTGGGTTGAATTAATAGACACAGGTAATTTTCTTGGACTCCTCTCTTAAACATTCCTCTTAGACCCTGCCGTCTTTTGTGGTTTAATCAGCCCCCACCTTTGTCCATGTCCCCCAACAAATGACATCACATTTTATTTATTAAAATTCAGAAATACAATTCTTATATACATCACTTGGTTGTGGCCACATTATATCTACATTAAGCATTATTTAAACTGGGGATTATAGTGGGGACATTACACACAATGCACCAATCTCACATATCTACACTTAACACTGAAAATATTGGAAGTAGGAGTACCCTTCGATGACTATTTGGCATGGTTATTACACCAATTTTAAATATGTCGATGTAGATAAGGGACAAGTAGGATAGTAAGATTTGTATTTCATTGATTTTGCAGAGTAATTTTCTCTTTTTAGTTTAGCTTTTTGGTTTCGATTAATTTGAGAATTCCTTGTTGTATTTTGGTTAGTTTTCCCTTTCAACGACTAGCTTGTACATGCTAGGTTTTTATCACTTTGGTTTACACACCTTATAGTTTTACAAAAAGAGTAAATCTTCTCATTTTAGTTTTAACTTTTCTTTTCCTTTGCAAGTTTCCTATTGTATAGTATGTTAAGAACACTAACATGGATGCAACTAATCACTTTTTATTTTATGATGGTTCTAGATTGTAGGAAAGTGTGGGTGTCAATTATTTGCTTGTTAATCCACAAGATAGGTGCAACTTAAGTCCTTGAAGATTAGAGTTCGAACATAGTAGTTGTACCTTCAAGTATAAGATATTGGTTGTAAGAGTCAAGAGGGATCTCAATATGAGCATTAAATGCTAAAGGTATTTGGTGATTTGGATATCATCATAGGCAAGTAAGAAATTCAATTAATTGTCATTTGCCTTACTTGAATGCCGCCAACTAGAGGTATGGAGTTCGCTTTCTAAATTTCAAAGAATTTAATATGAATTCCATTCCTCATAGTGAAAACATGGATGCATATGCGTTCGCAAGTTTCTTATGTTGTGTGACCCCCACTTGAGGACTTTTAATTGATAAACTATTAGTTAAACTTGTTTTCAATTCCTCTGTACCAAGTAAATAAAGATCAATGGATCATGGCATTTGTTGACTGACGAGGGAGTACTTTATGGTCATCAATGATGAAGAACATATGAGATATTTAGATTGCTACAAAACTGGGATGATTGATATGAAGATATGCTAAGATGCGCAAGAATGTTGTGTTTCCATAGAAGTTATTCGATCTATGGGATTGACTCTAAGAAGCATCTCATGTGATAACAAATTGTTTCCACATGCAGTGTAAGGTTGTAAATCTTAACAATGAAATGAGCTTAAAATTTAAAATGGGTTCTTGTTTATTCAAATCTAAAAGAAGGTCTTACATCAAAGTATCCAAACAGTATAGATATTACTTACTTGGACATTTCACTACAAGGAAAATACCCTTTAGTGGAGGTTTTTGCGGACGCCCATATTAAAATAGCCCAAAAATCCATTTATAGTGGAGGATACTAGCGGAGGCGAGCTGGCAAAGATTTTAGCGAATGTTTTTGTACGATGCATTTATAAATATATAACGCACCGGTGCATTTAATACAATTGACGAACCGGTTCCCGCAAAACTAATGCACCGTAGTAGGGTTATTTCAAACAAAAAAAATACTCTGGTACACTACATAAATAATGACGCACCGAGGTGCACAGTTGCTCTTAAAAATTGTGCACCATGGCAGTGTTATTTTTTTTTAAATTATTTACACCGGTGCACTACATAAACAATTGCACTGGTGCATATGGTTTCTCCCAAACAATGGCACACCATGGTAAGGTTTTCAAAAAAAAAATACTCTGATGCGCTACGTAAATAACAATGCACCGATGCAGCCAATTATTTAACGCACCATAAAAGGGTTAAATTAAAAAAAAAATATTGGCCATATTCTTAATCATGCAAAGACGTCAGCCGAGAGAGAAACAACGGCAGCAAGAACAAAGGGTTGACCTATACAATGTTGTACGATATTGGGAGGTGAGGGAGAGGGAGAGGGATTTGTTTCTTGGGTGTTTCTGTGAATTTCTCTATCTGCATTTCATTTGTAAAGACTTGAGTCTAAAGTATAGGCATTTCAGTTGTAAAGACTTGAGTCTAAAGTATGGGTAGCCTCTCAAAATTATAATCTATAATCATCTGAAGCATGTTGTAGACTCAAACAATTGGTAAACTCCCAACTAACGGGTTGTCTAGCAAAATTCTAATATATCTTAGTTGCTAATTCACAATTGTGTGTGATTATGATGACAAATTGAGTTCTTATAACCATGATGTTCACAATGGGAATCTTTCTCCATGGGTACCTACTACCATCTTGATCGCCCTTCCCATATCGCCATCATGATCGTCAATGATTATAACCTTTTCATTTAAGTTTCCGTGGTGAGAAATATGTTCAGAATTTGTCAGAAGATCCACAGTGTTGATGACATCTTGTCGTCGACGTTTCGGATCCATAACAAGATCCATCATCGGGACAAAAAAGTCTGAGAAAAATAGTAAGAGAAGAGCCTTTATTAAATAGTGATGAGGCAGGTGAAAGAACTACGTTTGGCTGAGTGAAACCCTCATTTTTAGGAGAAAATTAGGGTTGACTAGAGGTTTTAGTAAAAATAATATTAATTTTGTGTTGATTAAGGGCTAGATTAAGGTTAAATTAATGATGAAACCCTAGTATTGAGGAAGTTCATAAAATATTAAGTTTTAAAATAAGGTTAATAAAATAGGCTACAAATAGGTTCAATTTAAAAAAGGGGGCTAAATTTAGGGTTGACTGAAAGGTGAATTAGAATTAGTTTAATTTTTCAATGGTATTATTAAGGTTACGTTAGTTTAATAGTAAAAAGTAATAGTAATCATGTTAATAAAGTAAGTCAAGGGGATTATTAGGTTTAAGGTCGGTTTAGAAGATTAAGTTAAGTTCAAGGGAAGTTCATAAAATCTTAAGTTGATGTTAGTTCTTGTCAATATTAATGTTATGTTAATTATAGGTTAAAATAATGAGGTAAACCCTAGGTTTGAGGAATTTAGTGTTAGTAATATTAATCTTAAGTTGGTTTGACAAATTATAAGCTAATTTTAGGTTTAAATTATTAATATTAAATTATTTTATGTTCAAAAAGGCTAAATTTAACTATATGGTATATGGTGTTAATTATGGGTTAAAATAAGGTTAATAAAATAGGCTAAAAATAGGTTCAAATTATTAAAGCTAAATTATTTTATGTTCAAAAAAGGCTAAATTTAGGGTTGACTGAAAGGTGAATTAGAATTAGTTTAATTTTTCAATGGTATTATTAAGGTTACGTTAGTTTAATAGTAAAAAGTAATAATAATCATGTTAATAAAGTAAGTCAAGGGGATTATTGGGTTTAAGGTCGGTTTAGAAGATTAGGTTAAGTTCAAGAGAAAGAGGGTGTTAATCAAATTAATATAAGTTAATGTTAATAAAAAGGGGGCATTAATACTATTAATGATGTTAATAGGTTTTATTAATATCATATCACTGGTAGAAGATTATACGCAGAAACCATTTAGGTTGGTATTAGGTAATATGTTGGTTAAGGTTACGTTAGTTTAATAGTATTAAGTCAAAGGGGTTATTAGGTTTTAAGGTCGGTTTAGAAGATTAGGTTTAAGTCAAGAAAAATAGGGTGTTAATCATATTAGTATATGTTAATGTTAATAAGAAGGTTGGCATTAATACTTAACCTTCTTGTTAATTAAAGGTTTCATTAATATCCTATCAGTGGTAAAAGATTATACGCAGGAATCACTTAGGTTGGTATTAGAATGAGTCTGATTTTCCATTGGTTAAGGTTACGTTAGTTTAATAGTAAAAAGGTAATAATAATAGTGTTATTAAAGTAAGTCGCCAGGAAAAAGGTTTAAGGTCGGTTTCGAAGATAAGGTTAAGTCAAGAACGGTTGTAAGTACTAGAGTTAAGAGTGTAAGGTTTAATAATGTTTTCTTTCCCGAATGAGCGGGATCCAACTGTCACTAATCTCTAGGCCATTGTCCCTAT
>ML777636.1:610435-624243 GCA_009831015.1 Picea engelmannii
CGTTTCCATCTTAATGGTTTCAGGGGATAGGAATCTATGGCTTTCTTTTCAAAGCTTTCCATGTAAAGGTTGACAACGATGGGGGAAAGCGGAGAGCCCATGGCCACGCCACTAGTTTGCTCATAGAATTCACCTTGATAGCTGAAGAAAGTGGAGCGAAGACAAACCTCCGCTAGTTTTGTTGTTACTGGATCAACTACCTCTTGGATAAGGAGGATGGCTTCATTAAGAGGTATCTTAGTGAAAAGAGAGACAACGTCAAAGCTTATGAGGTTGTCATTTGGTTTCAAAATCTCATTTTTAATGGTGTTAATGAAGTCTTTAGAGTCTTTTATGAAGGAGTTGGTGTGACCTACTAGGGGGCCTAGAATTTTAGCAACATATTTGGAAAGCTCATAGGTGGGTGATCCTATCGTGTTGACTATCGGTCTGAGAGGGATTCCTTCTTTATGGATTTTCGGTAGGCCATAAATTCTCGGGGTGATCTCATTGGTGGGAAGTAATCTCTTTTTTGTCTTCTCGTCTAAGTTGGAGCTATTGATGGTTTTCTTTACTTCTTTTATTATCCTTTTAATGGGGTTCTTTGGGATCTTAATGTAGCTACCACATGAAAGGTGTTCATTCATTTTCGTGATGTAGTCTTCTTTATTCATGATGACTGTGGCGCCACCCTTATCAGCTTTGAGAATAATTAAGTTTGTGTTATTCACTATTTAATAAAGGCTCTTCTCTTACTATTTTTCTCAGACTTTTTTGTCCTGATGATGGATCTGAAACGTCGACAACAAGATGTCATCAACACTGTGGATCTTCCGACAAATTCTGATTATAAACTTGTCTGATCTCGTTGTCAATGATCATACCTAGATTGCATGATCGTCAATGATCACAACCTATGTGATCTCGCCATCAATGATCATAACCTGTGTGATCTCGTCGTCAATGATCATAACCTTGATCTCACTGTCAATGATCATAACCATCTCTCAAAATCCTAAACTATAATCATTGCCTGTTTATAATATAGTTGGGAGTTCACCAAATCATTGAGTCTACAACATGCTCAGTCTAGAAAAATTATAATCTATATTACCGACAAATACAAATTTCGATAAATTTTAAAGCATAACGGTGCATATATTTAAAAGACACGGCACCGGTGCATCTATAACACTCCAACACGTTGAGGCACTGCATTAATAACCCCACCATGACATGATTAAATAAAACAAATACGCACAATCGTAGGATTATTTCGAAAAATATACCCCAGTGCGCTCCGTAGTATACAGATGCACTGATCCAGATTTTATGAGCAGAACGAAATGACTACATATTATTAACAAGTGCTTAACACAAAATAACAGAGATACAGTAAAACTGGTTTTCTATTCAATAACAAAATAAGTTGAAACTGTAAAATGCAGCGGAAACAAGCTTGCTGGAATGGTGGCGGCTTATCTCTGAGAAGAGATGTGACAGTTGCGCTCATTTGCAAGAAGATGATTACAATGAGGCTCTGAAGGAATTTTTACAATAAGTAGGAATGCCAAAAACCGTAGACATCCAAAAACCTAACCCTAGGAGATGAAGCACCAAAAGTCATGTGGGCCCCGTTTGGGTAAGTTAGTACATCAACTTCCCGGGGTCGTAACTTTTGCATACGATCTATGTTTTAAGCGTATGATAGCTCGTTGAAAAGGTATCATCAAGGAGATTCATTTTAGGCATAATAATGAAGGAACTTACATATTTCAAAAATATTTTCCCAAAAACATCATTTAGGGCCTCAAAACGGCTTCGGAAGTGAAAACTGCTAAAAATAGTGAATTACCAAAATTGCCAGAAAACTGTTTTGAGCCAGTTGGAAAAGGTGGGTTGCCACCGATATCCACCTGGATCAATCCTCCCTCCTTAGGAAGTAATGGTATCCATTGCGTTGAGTTTCCCCATCAGATGAGGAAATTTATGCTGAATTTGGCCCCTGGTGAGCCACTTGCCTTGGTGCAGGAGTTGCCCTGCTTTGACGACTCAATAAAGATGGATCATTTTCTCTCGAGTGCCCTTATTCTCTGTGTCCACAATCTATCATTGGATGCCTGTTGTATGCAGTTGAGGTTGAGCTCTGTTGGTGTCAGTTGTTCTGCTAATTCTGAGGCATCCAATAATGGTGGGAATTAAGGGTGAAGGAGATCCACGTTGAACACTGGGTGCAGACCAAGGAAAGGAGGAATGTTGAGCTCAAAATCATTATCGCCCACAGCCTTGGTGATGGTGTACAAACCATAATGGAGTGGGAAAAACTTTCGATGGGGTTCTATAAGGCGTTCTTCCTGCAAGTGCAACCAAACTTTTTCGCCCACCTGAAACTTATGTGGCACCCGATGTTGATCATGGCATTGTTTGTACTTGTCATTGGACTTCTGTAGTATATCCTAAACCTGTTGATGGATGTGTTGGATCCGCTTAGTGAACCGGGTGGCTATTTCAACTTCAGTTGGAGCAGGAGATGAGTCGGTTTAGTTGACCGCAAGGGGAAGTGCAACATCTATGGGACCCAATGGTTGGAAACCCAACCCCACCTGAAAGGGGTTGTGGTCGGTTGAGCTATGCAGGGCTCAGTTTTAGCTATGTTGGACATAGGGAAGGCTCTCATCTCATGTGCAAGGGTGATTTGAATTATATATGCAAAGGATATGCATAATCATTCGATTTACGACCTCGGTTTGGCCATTTGTCTGGGGGTGGAATTCCGTGGATTTGGTGAACTTGGTGTCCAGCAGTGACCAGAGGCTCGACCAAAATGTGTTGAGAAATAGACTGTCCTGATCTGAGACAATGGTTTGCGAGATTCCAAAATGTACCCAGACTCGTTCAAAGAAGAGCTTGGCAGTGGCCTCTGTTGTGATGCTCTTTTTGCAGGCAACCATAATCGCCATTTTAGAAAAGCGAACAACAACCACAAAAACATAGTCATTTCCCCGCTTGGTGGACGGGAGGCCCGACATGTAGTCCATTGAGATGGATTCCCATGGTCTATCCAGAGTAGGACGAGGGGTGTACATGCCCTGTTTCTTAGTGTTCGGTTTGGAAATAGCACAGGCAATGCAGAACCTGATATACTTGCTGACCTCCTGTCGAAGTTTCGGCCAATAGAAATGTTTATGTAGCATCACCATTATCTTTTCGACACCGAAGTGTCCTGCCACCCAATTGTAGTGGGCTTCCTAGATCAACTTCACTCACTCGCTTGATGGAACACAGATATGGCCCAGACGACACAACAACCCATCTTGAAGATGGAAATTATTGACAACTGCGTTTGCACCCAACATTTGGTAGGTGGTGGCGAAGTCCGAGTCTGTTTCATAGAGTTGGGGCCATCCAGAGGTCTCATGGTTGAAAGAGTCTAGCACCATGGTGAGTGTCACGACTGGCGGTCTGTTGAGGAAATCAACGACGTGATTCGTGCTTCTTGTTTTATACTTGATGTTGAGGTGGAATTGCTGCAAGTATGTGGACCACTTTTGATGGCGGCCATTCTACAATTTTCCTTGTGTCTGCATGAACTGCAATGGCTTATGATCAGTGTGGATGACTGTCTCCTTCCTAAGAATGTAATGTCTCCACTGGTGACATGCTTACACAATGGAGTACATTTCTTTGTTGTAAGTAGGGTACTTACGGACAACATCTGATAGTGTCTCACTATGATAGGCCACGGGGTGGTCGTGCTGAGTGAGAATGACGCCCACAGCATAGTCTGAAGCATCTGTCTCGATCTAAAAGGGTTGTTGCAGGTCTGGTAGTGAAAGTATTGGGGTTGAGCGCAAGCACTGCTTCAAATCATCGAACGCTTGTTGTTGGGACCGTCCCCACGCAAATTTCGCCTTACCACCACCCCCGGTTATTTGGCCGAGGGCCCATGCAATATGGGAGAATCCCAACACAAACCTGCAGTAGAAATTGGAAAGGCCCAAGATGCTCCAAAGCTTAGTGAGTGTGGTTGGGGATGGCCAGTCACGGATGACTTGGATCTTGGCTGGATCCACATGTATGCCATGTTGATCCACGATGTAGCCCAGGTAATGGACCCTGTCCATGCCGAAGGAGCATTTTTCCAAGTTAGCGTATAGCTTGTGCTTCCACAGGGTGTGAAGAACCTATTGAATATGATGCAAGTGTTCGGCCCAAGTCTTGTTGTAAATGAGAATGTCATCCAGATACACCACTACAAAAGTATTGGTGAATGGTCGTAGGATATCGTCCATCATCCTCATGAAAGTGGCTGGAGCATTTGTCAAATCAAAGGGCATGACCAACCATTCAAAAAGGCCTTCCTTTGACTTGAAGGCAATCTTCCATACATCTATCTGTTCTATCGGGACCTAGTGGTAGCTAGACTTCAGATCAATCTTACTAAAGTATTTGGCCCCCGTGATTTGATCAAGGAGGTTGTCGATTCGGGGAATCGGGTATCGGTTTCTAACTATGAGTTTATTCAGAGCTCGGTAATCAATGCAGAGTCATCAGGTTCCATTTCTTTTGTACCAACACGATTAGGCTTTCCCAAGGTGATGAGCTGGGACGGATGTGCCCCTTGAGGAGCCATTCTTGGATCTGTCACTTGATCTCCTGATTCTCTAACAGAGAGCGATGATAGACTGGCCCACTGGGCAACGGTGCGCTAGGGGTCATATCGATGGGGTGCTTGACCTGGCAGTGCAGAGGTACCCCGGTAGGTGAGGAGAAGATATTTGAGTATTCTTCCACAACCTTATCTACTTGCTTCTGATGTGTGGAGAGGTCAGTCGCACAGACCCTGGATGTGGCTGTGATCTTTCACTTATTCTGAGAGTGAATCACGAAGAAGACAAACTTCTGTGCCTGAGAGATGACCTTCCAGCATTGCTTAGCAGAGATCAAGGAAATAGCAATAGGTGGGACTGCCTCGGGTATCCTGTACAATTTCCTATTCAAAGTAATAATAACAATATGAGACCTAGACTCATATACAACATGACATTTCCATAAATAATGTTGGCCCAAATGAACATCACAAACTTCGAGAGGAGCAACATCACACAATACCTCATCTTTGAAGGGCTTGATGTCGTACGATAATAGACATTGTTGGCTAACGCAGAGATCGCTTCCTTGGCAGAGCCATCCAATGGTGTATGATTGTGGGTGCAGCGTTGTCGGCAGGGCTAGCCGCTTGACGACCTCTGCTAAGATGAGGTTCTTTTGGCTACCGCTATCAACAATGAAGTGCAATAGGGTGCCTTTTACCCACATCTGTGAATGGAAGAGGCGTTCTCCTTCTTTTGGCTCGTCTGGTTCACTAGGTTGGATCTTGGTGGTAGCAACAGTGGCATTGGGTTCCTTGTCAATGATTCATCTTCCCCTTTCTGGTTTTGACTCAGAGTCAGAATCCGCATCTGATTCATAGGCTTTCACTTTGGCCACTAGCGTCTGCTTTGAGTGACAGTCAGCAGTGCTATGCCAAGGGCTCTTATGGAAGTCCCACCACTTCCTGGTACCTTTCTTTGTCTTTCCGGTGTCCTTCTTTGCTTGCGGCTTGGACTTGTTGTCCTGATATTGTCCATCTTTGCTCTATCCTTTGTTCTGTGGGTTGGGGTTGCCCTTTCCTGGATTCTGTTGTGAGGGGTTCCCAGGCCCAAATTGCCGCATCTTTTGTTTGAGCTTCTACTCGATTTTGACGACATATTGATAGGTCGTGTCCAAGGATGAGATGTCCAGAAATTCCATTTTGGTCTGGATGTATCTATGTAGAGAACCATGATACTTGAGCACCAGATGTCACTCTAAATCTTTGATACCCAACTTTGTGCGCAAGGTATGGAAGATATTTGTGAAATCTGGCACTACTTGGACTCTTTCTTACCGCAATGTGGTCCATTTGGTATACAAGTCCTCATAACTTCCAACAGGGTAGTATTGTTCCTTAATAACATCCCTGAAGGATTCCTAGGTGGTCGTGACTGTAAATAATGAGGATTCCTCTGTTTCCTTTTGCTCACAGAAAGTTTCCCACCAATCTTTGACATGGGGAACGACTTTAAGGAGCACAAAAGTAATCTTTTCTCTGTTCGAAAAGTTATGGACAAAAAAATACCCTTCTAGTAGATTCAACCACTTGTCTGCAACATCTGTGTCTATCTGACGTTCAAATATAGGAATATCGAAGTTTATTTGTACCTTGAAGGGGGCAACGCCTCCGCTCGAAGAAGATGCGTCGTTTGTTGGTAGCCGCCGAAGGATTTATGCGAAACTATCCATCATCTTGTTCCTATGTTGCATGAGTGATTCCTCAATCAATAGTTTGAAAGGATCTCTTGTCCCTTCATCTTTATTTTCTCCTGCCATGAGAGGTCACTTGGGCGTGTGAGAGATTTTGTACTCAAGAGAAACAAGCTTGAGATGCAACTCTTTGTACTCCGACCTCGTTGGGGATATGCATTAAGATGACAAGGAGTAGACCGCTCTAATACCACTGATCCAGATTTTATGAGCAGAACGAAATGACTACAGATTATTAACAGGTGCTTAACACAAAATAATAGAGATACAGTAAAATTGGTTTTCTATTCAATAACGAAATAAGCTGAAACTGTAAAATGCAGCGGAAATAAGCTTGTTGGAATGGTGGCGGCTTATCTCTGAGAAGAGATGTGACGGTTGCGCTCATTCGCAAGAAGATGATTACAATGAGGCTCTAAAGGAATTTTTACAATAAGTAGGAATTCCAAAAACCCTAGACATCCAAAAACCCAACCCTAGGAGATGAAGCGTCAAAAGTCATGTGGGCCCTGTTTGGGTAAGTTAGTACATCAACTTCCCGAGGTCGTAACTTTTGCATACGATCTCCGTTTTAGGCGTATGATAGCCCGTTGGAAAGGTATCGTCGAAGAGATTCATTTTAGGCATAATATCAAAGGAACTTGCATATTTCAAACCTGTTTTCCCAAAAAACATCGTTTAGGGCCTCAAAACGACTTCGAAAGTGAAAACTGCTAAAAATAGTAAATTACCAAAATTGCCAGAAAAATGTTTTGAGACAGTTGGAAAAGGTGGGTGGCCACCGATATCCACCTGGATCATGCACCAATAAGCACACATGCTCTAAATGAACGCACCGTGATAGGGTTATTTTAAAAAATATATAATTCAACGCGCTTGTTAAAACTAGATGCATAGATGTCGCTAATAATAGTGCGCATTGTGACATGGTTAAATAAAAACATTTACGTACCATTGTAGGATTATTTCAAAAAATATACGTCGATGCACTCCGTAGTATACTGACACACTGAGGCACACCATTACTCCAAAGGGAGCACCATGTTAGGGTTATTTTTTTTAAATAACTGATGCCCAATGTAACACCGGATGCATCGGTGCGTTGAATAATTGACCGCATCGTGATAGGGTTAAATAAAAAAATTATGCACCATTGTAGGATTTTCTTCAAAAAATATATATGCATATGTGCTCCATAGTAACCTGACGCACTGGTGCTTACCCGTGCTCTAAAAGGGCGCACCGTGTTTGGGTTATTTGTAAAGAATATTAGTTGATGCGCTACGTAAATATTTTAGCACCGGTGCATTTAGTCATCGAGCGCACTGGAACATGGTTTAATAAAAAAAATTTACCATCTGTAAAAATCATTTTTACCATTTTCAGTGTTGTAGAGCTCAAAAGCACCGGTGCAACTTTTGTCTCTCTCAAGTGCCCTGTCGTCAGTGCTTTGCTTGATTTCCTTCGTTTTGTCTATTGCTCTATGCGTGGCTTTCGAATTTTACCAAACGGTGGACAAATTTGGTTTTTTTGACTACGTGCCAACCATGCCTCCCCGATGACAAAATGTCCAGGTGATATCTTTGTTTCTTTATAACTTAAGTTTTCAACGTATTAAAATTTAGTTAACTTTTAACTGTTTAAAAAAAATAAAAATTATGTGAGGTGCGTTCGAGACGTTCGACTCGCACCATAATCGGTGCACCCTGTAAATTTACAAGGCGCACTGCAACATAATGTTAAATTCCTTAGTGGTGCATAAGTAAACAAGAACGCATCGACGCGTCCATTTATTGACGCACCGTGTAAAATTATATAGTTATTTGGCGGTGCGTCTCAGTACCTCTAACGCACCGATCTATTACGATACATGACGCACCATGTGAATCAGATATATTATTTTACGCGGTGAGTTAGTAAGTGTGCACAATGGTGTGTTCATGTTTACAAGTGCACCATCATAAAAAAAAATGGCATTTTGTCGCGGTGCACCCTGTAAATTCTCTGTGTGCACCAAGAGCGGTGCAAGCGAACGACTTGAACGCACCGCCCAAAACAATTAGATAAAAAATTGCAAAGTTTCGTACTTGTCAATTTTGAAAAATTGGTGGGGCGGTGCGTCTCCACTACTTAAACACACCGTTGCATATAAGGAATGTAGACGCACCACCTTAACTAATTTTTTAAAAATTGTTGTACGATGTGTTAGGATTTTAATTTGTTTTTATTTTAAGCGGTGCATAGGGTAATTGTAATGCACCGATGGGGCGGTGCGTCTCCGCTACTTAAACACACTAGGGCATATAAGGAAAGTATACACACTACCTTAACAAATTAAAAAAAAAATGTTTTACGGTGCATTGGGATTTTAATTTGTTTTTGTTTTAAGCGGTACATAAGATAATCATAACCCATCGGTGCATGGGTTGATTTGACTGCGCTAGTGTGGTAGGGTTATACAAGACACTGCATAACATAATATAACGATTTTTTAATGGTGCGTTAGTTTACACCGGCACACCGTGGGTGGTGCTCACAAGCTATGTACGCACCACAGGCAATGCTTGATTGTTTTCTGGGCGCATTGGTTATGAAATTTACTTATTTTTTCAAGGAATTTATTTTCCGTATTTATAAATAAATCTCTCATTTAGTAATTTTTTTTTTTATGTTTTATGTATGAGTGAGGCTGATGTATTTCATATGTTAATCAAGCAGAGACGTGAACAGAGAGAGCAACTGCAACACTAGGAGCAGAGGGTGGACTTGTACAATGTTGTACGAGAATGGCAGGTGAGGGAGAGGGAGAGGGATTTGTACCCTCGCCCTATTACTGCAGTGACTCATGCTCTCTTGAGGAATTTAGGCCTCTTTGAGTACTATGAGGAGGCTACATCCCTAAAGGGGCACTCCGAGTTGTTGGTGCATCTGATCCGTCGATGGGATGTCCATTGATAGGATTTTCGCGTGGGTATGAATCAGTGGTACCATCTCACTGAGGAGGATATTAATTTATCATTGGGCTATCCAGGAGAGGGGAGGATTTTCCCCAGTTCCCAGATGTCCCATTAGGTGTTGTAGTAGAGAGTCAACTCTTGTACTCTCAGTGATATATTGGGGTTGACGTACTTTACCCAGCTGATTTTTAGGTGTCTGGTGGACAACTATGGATCACTTCTTTCAGTGTAGAGGTTAGGTGCCTCTCATTGTTAGTGACAACCATAACACACTTTACCAATGATGGGCAGCACATTAGTTGCCCTCTTTTATATTATGTTGATTCATTGATACAGAGGCTACGGTGTATCGAATGGTCTGCCATTTTCGGGGGGCAGTTTTGTATAACACTAGACAAATGTCATGCTATGATACGTGGGAGGTCAAACTTCCCTTTTGCTTCAGAGTTATTTTGCTTATTTTTTGAGAGGTATCTGGAGATGAGGCCTACTTTTGTCTGTTAGCTTTCTAGGCCGAGGACTCATGTGCGGATTCACATGTGGGGGGAGACGATGCCCAAGAGGCATCAGCCGAAGTTTTCGGCTAGGATTTCTTCAGACACACTGGGGCTACTTGCCAGTGAGGCAAATCACATGTTTGTCATGGTGTCGTGTCCTTATGCGGGTTTGGATTGGAGAGAATGTTTGAACATCCTCTTCACACCAGATGATAGAGGTAATATTAGTGTTTTTTTAAAAATTAATCTAATTTCATTTTATTGTCTTACTTAATCAGAATAAAATTAATTCTAACACGTTCTTTAACTTGTTTTATTAAATTGTTTAATGAATCTGTGTAATTATTGTTGTGTACTATATCTTTTGTAGATATTGGCACTTTCATTGGGGACATGCCTCCTCCCCCAGCAGATGACGATGAGGAGATGATGTCTGAGGCCACGACGGGCCAGGGTCCTCGGATGCATATACCCAATGACATGCGTTGTAGGCTAGATACTAAATTAAGGATGGAGTTGAGCGACCGACTCTGTGCACTTTTGACTGAGGTGGGAGTCTGCTTTGTGTTGATGCGAGACATCAAGGAAGATCCTATGCTCTTGGAGCTTTGGAGGGAGATGTTGTGTGATTTGATGCCTGTTATGCGTCATACTGTCGGAGCTACCAGGGTACTAACAGTGAGGAAGATATCGATGATAGGTACATCTCCCCTTCCAGTACGAATCGTTCATCCAGTACCCCATCAATTGATGAGGGTGACCATGATCCTTCTCCACATCCTCCTCCTGCTCCTTCACCTCACCCATATCATGAGAAGGCAACACATATTCCTGCTCCTCCTCTTTCACCTCACCTAGATGAGCAGGCAGAACCTATTCCTCATCCTCCTCTTTCACCTCACCTAGATGAGCAGGCAGGACCTATTCCTCATCCTCCTCTTTCACCTCACCTAGATGAGCATATAAGACCTATTCCTCCACCGCTTATTTCTTATCAAAGAGTCGACCAATCACTTCCTCTTGACCATCCATCATCTTCTACTACAAACCAGGCCTCCACTACTATTGTAGATATGCAGATTATCGCATCAGCTGGACCAGATATGTTATATCAGTTATTTGACTTGTTCATGGTATATATATATATGGTGCATTTTTTCTGTTCATGTTGATGTACTTAATTTATATGTTGATGTTGATGTGTATATTGTTAGGTCATGTTATATATGTTTGTTAAATATGCTTGATAGATGTGTATGCTATAACAATGTTCCTTAGATGTGCATTTTTCTTGTTGATCATGATTATGTACTTAATTAATTTATATGTTGGTGTTGATGCGTACATCTTTAGGTCATGTTAGATATGTTTGTTAAATTTGCTGGATAAATGTTTATGTTAAATGATGTTTGTTAGATGTGTGTGATGATGATTTTAGACACTTCTTGTGTTTTGTTAGATGTGATCACAATGATGATGCCCTGTTAGATTATTAGATTCGTGTGCTAGCTAATTAACAACGTTTATATGTGCTAGAGGTATATATAATTAATTAGATGATGTTAGCGAATTTAAATGTGTGTTTCAGATGATGTTTATGTATGTTAGATGGTTATCATCATGATGTTTTTTTTTATTAAATGATTTTTATTATAGATTATGTATTGGTGAACTTATATCAAAATTTTATATATGAAACATAAAGACTTAATTTAAATAAATAATGCAAAGATATTTTTATAAATTACAAAGTTCAATATGGTTGAAACTATAATTGTAAAATCACCATAAACATTTTTCTATTGCACAAATAGTTCATATATATTCATTCTAACTAAATTCTTTTTCAAAAAACAAATTACATATGAATAAATGTTATTTCCCATTGTACTAATTACTCTTTTGTAATAGACTCTTCTACACTAAAAATTGTTATCATAAAAAGTTATGATCTCAAATGATAAACATTCTATTGGCCATAAAATTTTATGGATGCAAATTAATCTCCCTATTGTTATTTTTGTCATTATTTTGTAAGTTAATTGCTATCAAATTTTAAATTACTTCATGAATTGTGGTTTTACTCAACATCGGGAGCATAATTTTATAAATCTTTCCAAAAATAATGATAAAAGTATGTAAACTAACAAACACTTTAGTTAAAAACCAAATTATCACAAAATCATGTTATTAATTTTTAAATTATAAATCACATTATTTGTTAAATACCTTACTTTTAAATCTACAAAATACATGAACATAAACTCAATTTTTTAGTCATCATGTTAGCATATCATCAAAAAGGTTGTACTATTAAACATGCATTCAATCATATTATTACTTCTAATATCAACATAGATTATTAGGATAAATAAGAAACTGTGTAAATTAAAATATTACCATTCAATATCTCAACATGTTGCCAACTATATATGTGTGTGTGTGTGTGTGTGTGTGTGTGTGTGTGTGTGTGTGTGTGGTTTAAAATATTCACAACTCAAATGCTCAAGCAAGGAATTACAATGCAAATATTAAAACTATTTCCCTGAGAGATATACGGATCAAAGTCATATCACTAACAAAAGTGTTTTATACAAGTGCTTGAGTGTGTCCAAGGACAAGAGAATTTTTAATAAATGGATAAATGTCAACTTCTATACCCATTGAAATTCTAAGTACACCATTGTTACTATGCTCTTTTTTAGGTCTGAATGCTTCTATAACATGTTGGTAAAGGGTCAAACATCTAACATCTTGAGGCCTTTTGGAACATGATAATAACTCTTACGACTTTATCTCATGATACTAATTCTTAAATTTTAATATAATTAAACATGCAACGACATATAAATATGTTCAAATAACAATATAAAATTTTATTTCAATCAATTGTTCCATGCAATCACAAATAATTTGAAAGACAAACACATTACGCATCAAACTAATTGTTAAACAACTAAAATTGTTCAAAGATTTGTTATAATTAACTTAACATTTCCTTTGTCACAAGATGAATAAAAAACAATATAATTAGCGAAATAAAGATAACAAAAAGATACAACAACAATATTAATGATGAAATAAAACATGTACATATCACTCTTTGTTGTCATCACTCTTATTATCTTCCTTGCTTGGCACGATAATATTGTTCTCAAAAATATGTTTTTATCTAGGGTGGTGTCTTAATACGAACCACTAATCTCTATCCAACGCATCTGGATAAAAAAACACTTGGTTGCAGTGTTTTGGGAAAACATAAGGCTCCTTAGCTTCATCCCACATATTTCTAGAGTTAATACATATAAGCCCACTATCATGATCTTCCTTTACATTATTTTGATCAAATGTGTCCCACCACTTGCACCTAAAAATAACACATTGGAAAGAAGAGAAGTCCACTCGAATGATCTCTTGTGTCTTTCCAACATAACCTAATGTCCCCCGTATTTGGTTTTTATCATGGTGGATAGCACAACTAGATTGGTTGAAATCAACTTCCACTCCACAGTCTTGTGTCATGCATCCATCAATGACATCCTCTGTGCAAAAATGATGTCCATATGCCCACATAGATGGGAACAAATGCACCTATAAAAAAGTGAAAAAATCACAGTGTCATGTGTCTAATAAGACAACCAATAAAATATAAAATATAGATGTTACAATTCAAAGGTACATTATGAAGTTAAAACTATACACAAAGAGATTATTACCGAGTTGTTGCACCCAGTCCATATGTTTAGTGCATCCTCTTCAACATGCGGGTAATGACCGTATGGACCGTATTTCTCTTTGACTTGAGCAACAACCCAACTGTTGGGGCATATCATTGGCATATTTTCTTTTAAATGATCAAGACAAGGCATGCTTCTACCATTCAACCATCTAAATTCTTTCATGTCACTGTCCCATTTCCTCCTCTTCTGTTCGTACAACGTGACCCATGGTTGTGCTGCCTACGAATTGTAAAGAATAAATTTTTTTATGACATCAGTTTCTGAATTCACTGATGTATACATATATATAT
>ML777636.1:631014-671338 GCA_009831015.1 Picea engelmannii
GATGACTATCTCTTGGAATTAACGGTGGGTGTTTATCAACTAACCTCATTGACGCCTGATGTTGATTGACATTGGCACTTTCACAAGTGAGCAACGCCCTCACACAACTGGTACCTGAAACGGTCGACGCCCGATGTTAATCGACATCAACGTTCTCGAGAATGAGCCACATTGTTTGACACATGGATTGAATTGACTGACACCTAATGTTGATTGACATCAACGTTTCAAAGCAACAACCGTTGAGTACCGAAGACCTTTACTTTTAACAGTGATTTTTTGAAGATTTTCTTGATTTATAGAAGCAAGTCAAACTGTATGAACAATGAAGAATCTAAAAAAAAACAATAAAGATGAAACTTATGTAAAATCAATGGATACAATGCAAACAGAAAAGGAACAAGTGGTACCCAAAAATTGGAAAATTGTAAGGGTGTGTTAAGTGCTCAACATGTTGCATCTAAACCTTTTGCCACCCAAATTTACTATATGATCCACCTCGTTGGAAGTTGGTGTGTAATCCCAACTTGATTCTTGACCTTTGCATACATCCTGCGATAGAGCCTTCATATGATGGGTTGCCTCAGAGTAGTGTCTCTTTGCAATTTGACCCCCATATTGACTTTTTTCCATGAGACTAAGAGCCCTTTGAGATTGAGTTCTCATTGTGAGCTACATTCTCATTTTTTGTCTCTTTCAAACGTTTTCCATAAGGGATCCCACCCTTTCACTTGGATGATTATTTCCATGCATTGATTTTTGTTTCTCTCTTCCATGTGTTGCTTGTTTTTTTTTTGCCTTTGTTGCACCGAATGCATGCATATCATTGCCTTTAGAGAGTGGACATGTGCTTGGGTGTTCATTGATTGTTGTGCATTTATTTCTTTGCTTACTTTTCATCATATGTTCTCTCATGAGCTTGAGACCCAAGTTGTTTGAAACATGAATGATTGCCTCCTCTCTTGATTGTTATCCCCAATTCCTAGGGATAAATAAGGAGATGATGTCTCGAGGCCCTCAGGTTGCAGACATGGAGTATCGAGAGACAACTTGAACAACAGTGTCCACTTGCACAGACAGATACATGCTTCACCATCACAGTTCTAGGTTCATCATGATGGTATCCACCATATCAGCTGGCTTCCAGAAGACATTGGGTATTTCTCCATGAGGTACATGTCAAGTATTATGATGAGTATCATTTCAATATTTGAGGCATTTGAGTTTGTTACATTTTAAACTGCTCTCGATTATGTAACGTCTGCTTGGACATTATGATCTTTGTCGTGTTTCACCATGGTGGTTGACATTGCACCCTAGTAAGTGGGTCACCCTTTGGGATAAGTGTGCAACAGGAAGGTCCTCTTGATGAGTCATCGTGCCATTCCCGACCATACTTGTCACTTTTTGTACTTCATCCCCTCATCTCCTTACCTTTTGTAATTTTCGGGTGTACTGACCCAAGAAGGGATTGTTCCTCATTTCATGGGAAGAAGGGGCTGGAGGCCTAGAGGCTTGTAGCTGGAAAAAGATAAAATCTAATCACAAGCCTTCTAGATGCTCACCCAAGGATCCCGAGGACAATGAAATGTCTCTCATAAGAAACTGACAGGACCCGTAAAAAATAACTAATGCAAAATGCCAACCAAGGTGGAGCATGTGTGGGCACTTTTTTTCATGCTTAGGTAGAAGCCCCACACATGACTTCAACTTGGGGAAACATCATGTGATCGAGGTAGAGTCAAGGTGGGCACTTTTTTTCATGATTAGGTAGAAGCCCCACCTTAGCTTCAACATGGAAACATCTTAAAAAGAATAAAAGGCAATAATTGGGCTTGGAAAAAGGTTGCATTGAAAACAAAGGTGCAACACACCCTCTACAAAGACACCCATAAATGAGATACTATGATCCCTTATATGTCATGAACCCCATGCCCAAAAGCATTGCCCTTATCCATGTCACCTCATCCACATGACCTATAAAGGGGTCCACTTGGGAAACACCCCTAAATGTGAGGCACGATTCACCCAATAGGTCGCTTTGTCAACCCTCCCATACTTAAACTTGGAAAATTGCATCGGGTCTTTGAGCACTTGTTTATTTTGATGAGGTGGTTTGGATGTACATGATTAGATGGCTCTGTTATTGATTTTGTTTACTCATCATGATGAATTTGACTTGAGATCATTAGAGGGCATGTTTATTGTCTTTGTAGGACCTAGTTGGTGGACAGTTTTGGAAGAACAAGCCTAGCTTGGGCTTCCTTGAGGCTTGAAGTCCACAGGTTGGATAACATGGCCCACACATCGTATAATAATGTTAGCCTTTGGAGGTCTAATGAGATACCATGGAGGACATAATCCATCCCTTAGCCAGCTCAACGATTGCTCTTGAGGCTAAAACATCACTTTTGAGGAGGTTGATGTAACCCTAGGGCTGGGGTTGTGGTGGTGGTGTTGTTGTTGCTTGACACTTGGCATCTTTGGATGGAGAGGAGTACCTTGAAGACCCTAGCGATTGAGAGGGAGACCTTTGGAGGCCCAACATTTTTTCTCCAAGCTCGATGATTGATGATTTATTAAAGGTGCCAAAACGTTGCCCTAAAGGGGTGACATCATGCTTCTTTAGGGTTTCTTATGTGCATTTTAGGGTTAAAATTGAATTTTGTATTGTAAAGGGGAAAAGTAAGGGTTGTTGTCCCCTTGCTTTGTGGTTTACCCTAAAATTAAGTGGAAAAACACTTGCAGTAGGATTCGTATAAATAGAGATCATTTCATTTCATTTTCATATCATAGCTCTCCCATTGTGAGAAGACTAGTGGCTGAAATTTGCGCCCTACTTGGGCATTTTGGTATCTTTCTCTTGTGCAAATGATTTTTGATGATTATATATTGGTGAATGCTTGAGCTAAGGTGGTGTGCACCTCTTGGAGACTTCTTTTCTTGCTTATGAATGGTAATTTGCTTGGTGGACTAGGGCTTGTTCTTGCATCTCTCTTGGAATTGGTAAGGAAAATCTGCAATTGTTAATTCTTCTTGCTTGTTTAATGGTTATTGTTGGTTTAAACCCTAGGAGGAGTATAAGTGCATACACCCTCCATTAATTTTCATCTCACTTTCTAGTTTACAAGTCTTTTATTGCAAGGTTGTTGGGAGGAGTACAAGAGTGTACACCCTCCTTGTTTTACCTTAGTTAGATTTGCATACCCTAGGGAGTAAGAGGGTTTACACCCCTAGGTATTTTGTTGATCTAACTCATGCTTTTCAAGAATCCATTCACCCAATTTTTAAAGGCACTAATCTGAAGTTTGCATTGGAGAAATAAATTGTTTGCTTTGGTAAACGTGATTTAGTGAGATACTGATATTGTTCAAGTTCGAGATTATTGTCGATGCTTTGAAGTTGCTAAAGCCTCCAGGGCGTCTTGGTATACTTAGTTTTCTTGGAGATATAGCTAAACAAAATCTACAACCATTAGGGCTGCAACAAACACTCTCTTACTTTGTTATAACTTGCATTTCAACTGCCAAAATTTGTTAGAAATCTACCATAATAATCTACTTGTCATTTAGCATCTTTTGGGTGGTTTACTTGTACCTTTTGATGGTTGATTTTTTTTGTTGTAGCAATATTTTGATACATCCATTAGGCTAATATTATATCTTTGCAATGCTTGTTTACAACAACCTTGTTTTGTTGCTAAAGTCTTATGCTTTCATACCTAAGTTATATTAGTACTTGCTAGCTTATCTCTTGCATCATTTACTAGACTTTTATCATCTCATTTAGCAGCTTTAACTATAATTTATTTGCTGATATATATTCTTATCGACTGTTGCAAATAGAGACAACAAAATTAACCTTATTGTCCATTGGATTGTCTACCTTGTATCTTGTATTTTCTTGTGTCTCGGGTAGGTACAATCATCTTATGTAGGTACTCAAACACTTGGAAACCATAAACCACTTCTGAAGCTCGTTGTCAAGCCACTCTCCACTTAGTAACTTGACCTATAGAGGCATCTCTTCATAAGTATCACTTTCCATCTTATTTCCCCCCTAGGGTCACCCAGGACTCCCCCTTGTGTCAGAATTCTTCCTTCACAAAATCGAGGGAGGGTTTATCTGAGGTGACAACGGGTAAGCTCTCCCACCACTATCTCCATCCAGTGGATTGGGTCGGGCCTTTCCCAACCTACAATTTGCATGATAACATTGATTATTTTACTCTTTAAGCAATGAAAAATCCAAAAAATCATAAGAAATAAAAATTTAGGAGAAAAAAGGGAACAAATATGAGTCTGGAGCTTTTCCCAGTCTGTTGAGTATTCATCAGTTTTTCTTGGGTAGCCTTTCATGTCTCCCTTGACCGAGCATCTGCATACAATCACTTGCTTGTGTCCTTCCACCTGGTGATCATAGTCATTGAGTTTTTACAAGGTGCAATTCCCTTGTCAAAACCAAATCTATGTTCACCCAATTTTCCTACCATTTCTCACTCATCATTACAAAAGACTACCCAAGTTACATATTTGGTTGATTAATTTCCCCCCATCCTTTCCTTTAAACTGGAATATTTCTTATGTCAATATTTTAATGCTTTATGTCAAGGGATGTATTGCATCACTCTTTCCATGGTTGGCCAATGCTCTTGAGTTGAATCTATGTCTTTATCATTAATCATAATTTCTTACCTTGGGTTGGTTGAAGGGATGCATCATTTCCTTTCTTTCAATGGATCTTATGCTATTGACATTAACACATTTTCTTTGGGAGTTTGATCCAGAGGCTTGGTACCCTGAGTTCCACTTTCCTCATTAGTGGAGTTCCTTATATTTGGCCATGTTTTATAATCATTGGTCCTTTACCATATGATTCCTTTTAGTTTTCAACTTCAAATCATTTATTCACATAGTTAGGATCATACACATACATTGGTGCCCCATTTTCATTATTAGTGGGTTACCTTGTCTAGCATATATTTTCATTACTAATTTCTAACTAGATGGTTTCTCCCATGTTCAACTTCATCTCATTATAACACATGGAGAAATGTACTCAGTTGTGTTAGTGTCTAAGATTTCGTCAAATACCATTAACATTTGCTATTCCTTTAGCCAAACTTATAACCTTTATTTGGAGCTCTTTCTATAAAATATTTGAACTCCCAACACTTCTCTAAGTCCCTATAGCTATGGGGTCTTATCTTCTTTAGTTTTGTTCTATTTACCTTGGTGGAAGTATACCATTGATGCTAGAGGATGTATATTGATGGTGTATCTTAGATATTGATGTACTTTGATATGGTCTCTTTTTGCTTGAGCCATGGATCTATTTATATATATGATGTACTATGTTATAGCCTTCCCATTCTGTCGCACCCTCATCCACATATATTTTGTACTTGAATTGACTCGTACATGAACACGGGTATGCCTAACTCATGAAAGAAAGGATGATTATATTACCATGTGTTGTGATTGTAAGTGGTTTACTTGTCCACTATCTAGTGGTAGCTTCCCATAGGCTCTTGAAAGTTTCTTTTGGTGAGGAAACAACATTAATTGTTGTGGCAATGCAATGCTCTAATGACCTCATTCATTGGGGGGTATATGTTATTATGGAACTTTTTATTGCATGTAACAAGTAGTCTTAGCCTCAAAGTGCAATGCCATGTGGTTTATTTTCTATGGAGTATCCTAATTTGTCCCAAAAATTTGAAAGTATTATGCATTTTCCTTGATTTTGTTGACAACCATAGCCTTTCCCTTGAAAGTTGAGTGCAAAGTGCAGGGACAAGGATAATACCCCCCCTTGTATGACTTTGACTTGGTAAAACTTGATCAAGGAGCGCTCCATAGTTGATTTAGTCTACTTTGATCATTATTGGCACACCTAAAGCATGAATATCTCATGATTATTTTAGATTGTGGACCTATTCTTCATTTTAAAACCTTATAAGGATCAAGAAACCTATAAAAAGGCCTCCTTCACATGGGATTGATATTCTTGGATATATTTATATGCAGGATTTGATCTATATCTCGGATTTTGGATTGGTCTTGAGATATTTTGGATTGGTTTTGATGATCTTTAGTTTTTGACATTAAGGTTATGGCACTACGGTCTGTTTTTCATATAGAGGAATGTCCAATTTGTAACTTTGTGTCCACTTGCCCAATTTATTATGGAGGTTTGAGGAGAACCATAGGAGGATACCATTGGACTTGAGAGAGACTTAAAGAGGAACAAACCCAAGGAGAAAGGATTTGGATCCATCTCACCACTCAAAGGTATGGATGTATGCATGTGATATTTCTACTTATACTTGAATCTCCTTTCTTCCCCCCACCTTGTTTTCTTACGATGGTTTAATGTTGTTTTCTTGAATGCTTTTCTTTCCTTCATCGAACTAAACAAGTAAATCTATAAGGGTTTCTATCTAGTTTTGTGAATGAGATCCAGGGTTTTGTTATTGCGGAGTAGGGAGTGTATTTTTTCTTGTATTATGTGTAGTATTCTTGGAGCTAGGAATAATTCTCTTATACTCAAGGTTGGAAGATACCTCAAGGAGCACAAGATACACAGTTCTCTCTTCCTTTGTTTACCAAATCCCTAATTTTTTGATTAGCTTGGTAGAGAAAAAATTGATTCATCTATCACTAGCCTCCTAATCAAATAATGGGGATCTAGTAGTACACCCCATATGAAAAATATCGTGAACACACTACCTTTAAATTTTGTGACTTCAGAGACCCCACATGCAATGTACAATAGCGAGTGCTCAAGAATTCATCATGAGAAGGTTTTTTCCATTTGAAATTCCCAAATCCAAACTCATAGCATTATATTTGCATATATAAACTTATAAAAAGGAAATCTAAATTAAGTGTTCAAAAGTAAATGACACAAAAGGAAACCTATGCTAAAGTTGAGAATGAGGTGTGAGAGAATATCTAATTATAGTTCAAAAATAAATGGCAAATGGAAATTAGGCTAGCCTAATCTAAAATTGAGAAATAAAAAAATTAAAGAATTAGAAATGATTTATAGACTAAGTACTTAAATTAACATCGAAATAATCCTAATATATTGAGAACTTTGTTTTCATTTTTTTATTATGCAACTAACCCACATGAAAGTAAACCGAAACATTTGAGATTCAACATTTGGTGGAATCAAGTGAACCAAAATTTAAAAGGAAAGATACAAACATGGCTTTTTGTGATTTTGAATTATCAACAATGGACCTTCATTGACTAGATCGACCATAAGAAGCATGATGATTAGCCATCCATTAGGAAAGGCAAAAAGAAGAAGACACATAGATACCATGGAAATATGGGACACGTCGAGAAGGTTTGTCAGAAGAAGACCAGAGTTCTTAAGGATAAGGTTAAGAGGCTTAAAGGTGAGGTGTTAACTAGTCAACTGATCGACTTGCAACATTGAATTTGAGAAAGTAGGGGGGATAATTATACTTTCCCCATTAGTGATTCTTAGGCGTTGCATGCTCGCACTTCTAAAAGTGAGTGGATAGTTGGTTGTACTCATCATATGGCTAAGGATGCTTCTCTCTTTTCCTCGTTGGCTAAAGCTACAAAAGAAGAAATATTTGTTGTTGATGATTATGTATTGATTGTTGTCGACTATGGTAGGATTGAATGTCAGAATGCTGTGATCACTATGTGTATCATTTACCAACCTTGAGTGTCAATTTGTTGTTTGTACCCCAACTAATGCAAATTGATAGGAAGGATGAATTATGACTTGACAAGTTTATTGCGAAGGATATTAACAATGCCTTTGTTGTTGTTGTTGAGGGTGCTCTTCACCCAAAAGACATGCTATAAAAGTTATGTGATTTCCATAAATAAGATGCACAACCAATTACACTCATAGCCAAGACTGATGATGGGAGAAAAAATTGGCATGAGTGATTTGGACATCTTAATTCTTGAAGTATGAAATTAATGATGAAATTTAATATGGTTAATGGACTACCTAGGGTAGTGTCCCCTAATGGTATATGTAAAGGGTGTGTGATTGGAAAGTGTCACAATGCTACATTTGAGACAAGGAAGTCTTGGAGAGCCAAGACCTAGCTAGAAATTGTCCACAATAACCTTTGTATAGTGAATTAACCATCATTAGCAAATGCAAGGTATGTTTTGACATCAATAGATATTTTTTATAGATCTAATTGGGTATAATTATTAAATATCAAGGACCATGTCTTTGAAATGTTAGGAATTTAGTGCATTAGCTGAAAAGTAATGTAGTCAACTTGTGAAAGATCCAAGATATGATAATGGAGGAGAATATGTGAGCAAGGACTTTGAGAGATACTAGTCATGCATGGTATCTCTTGGTAGAGATATGTACCTTTCACACCTCGAAAAAATGATGTTACCAAAAGGAAGAATCAAACCTTGGTTGAAATGGCAAGGTGCTTGCTTCAAGCCAAATGTATGTTGACTAAGTTTTGGGCAGAGGTTGTCTACTACTCAAACTACCTTCTAAACATGATTTTGACCAAAGTTGTATGGGATATGACCCCTCTTAAGAAATGGATTGGAAGGAAACACTAAGTTAGACATTTGAGAATATTTGGATGTATAGCTTGGGCTCATACTCCAAATGATAAGAGAAAGAAGTTGGACATGAAGAGTCATGCTTGTATTATGGTGGGTTACTCCGATGAGTTGAAAACCCATAGTTTGTTTGATCTAATCAAACATGAATTTATTTGTAGGAGCGATGTTATGTTTGATGAATAGGCTTCAATTGTTGCTCCATTGAACTCTTCTTCTAGATTGTTAAGTAGTGATCCATTATAAATTTTGAATAATTTTGGATTGACCAAAATTTACACAACATTGATCGACATGTCTTTTATCTTGTTGACTAGATAGTTGACTTGCAAAATAAACCAGACTTTCATTTGATCTTCTACAATAGAGTTGACTATAAGCAATAGTTTACTTGATCATTCAACTGTGACTCTCACGATGTATATTGATGTGGGAAATCCTTTTGCAAGGGACATTTGTCTTTCCCAATGGGAAACTAAGATAATTGAAGCTACTAGTGTTGATGTAGGTAACATAAATGACACAAGGAAGAATAGAGGATAGAAACAACCTGATAGATCTGCTTTAGTGGCATGTGTGCTTGAGGCATGTGATCATGATACATATATAGATATGCATGATCGACGTGAATGGGCGAACACTATGGCTAAACAATACAATTCCTTGGTGAAGTTGGGACTGGTTCCCTAATTGCAAGGTAAGAATGTGGTGAAATGTCAATGGGTCTATGGGACTAAATTCGTATATGAAGGTGTTGTTGAGAGGCATGAGGCTCAATTGGTATCAAAAGTGTTTTCTCAACAAGAAGGTATTGACTACACCGAGACCTTTGTCCCAGTAGCAAAGATGAACTTTAGTCAACTTATTCTTTCACTTGCTGCTCATTTGGGATGGCTGGTATGTTAGATGGATATCAAAAGTGTTTTCTTACATGGTGATCTCTCCGAGGAGATTTACATGGAGCGATCTCTTTGAGGAGATTTACATGGAACAACCCCTAGGCTTTGATAGTGATGCCAATCTTATGGTTGTGTGTTGATTGAAGAAATTCTTGTTTGGTTTGAAACAAGTGCCTAGGGCATGGCATGAGAAAAATAACAAGTTCTTGCTAATTTTGGTTTCAAATGCTATGAATTAGAGAACAATATTTATGTTTTGCATGTGAATGATGCTATTCTAATAGTGGAACTTTATGTTGATAATTTAGTCATTATTAGAGGTAGTGCCAATTTAATTTGGGGTTTGAAGAAACAACTAACATATACATTTGTTATGATTGACCTCACTCTACTGCATTCCTTTCTTTGCATCTAAGTTTTGTAGATGGATGGCAATATCTTTCTCTCTCGACCTAAATATGTGTTGAATCCATCACATAGGTTCAAAATGGAAGGCTGTAAACCATGCGGTACATCATATTAGTCATAAGTGAAGCTGAATAAAAAGAGTTGTTCTTTAAAAGTTGATGCTACTCTCTATAGGAAGCTTGTTTGTAGCATCATTTATTTATTTCACAGTCAACCTTATATAGCCTTTATTGTTAGTGGCCTCTAGGTTCATGCAAGATCCATGAGAAAGCCACTTGAGGGCCGCAAAGAGGATTTTTCGCTTTAACAAAGGTACCTATTAGCTTGGTATACATTATTGCAGTAATAATGTGAACTAGTTGGTTGGTTATACTAATTCATATTGGCCTAGAGATGGAGATAACAAGAATTTGATTTTTGGTTATGTATTTTATCTTAGATCTAAACCCATAGTCTGGTCGTGTAATAAGAAGAAGGTGGTTTCTCCATTGACCATAAAATTTGAATATAGAGGTGTAGTTAATATCGTCACAAAGGCAATGTGGATTTACAACCTAATGGGCGAGCTTGAATTTTCGTTTGGGAAGTTGATTGTAGTGTATTGTGACAACCAAAGTGAAATACAAATAGTTGAAAATGATGTTGCTCACAATAAGACGAAACATTTTGAGCTTCATGCCCATTATTTGGGACATTATAAGAAAACGTTATCTCTCTTTTTCATTGCAGGATATATGATTATTGTTTATATCTTTCTAAAGCAATTAACACAAGCTAAGTTTGTGAAACTTTGGGATATGCTTGTACTTTAAGAGGATGCAAATATGGGGAAGGAGGGGTGTACATGAATAATTCCACCTTCTGAATATCTGGAGAGTTATGCCGACAAGGGAGTGTAATAACAACATGTTCATTCCATCTCTGGAACTTCTAGAGACAATCAGTCTACATTTGAAGGTCAACTGGAGTAGTTGATTGAGAGGTCGACTAGGCAATTAGTTGGTTGGCTAGAGATATTAAAGGTAGTCCTGACTTAGTTGATTTGTGCATAGTTCAAGGCAGAGAAGTTGGAGATTTGACCACACCTAAGGTGATCAAAGTTGACTATGTCTTCCTTATTCTACGGAAGTTAGTTATATTATAGGTTATATATAGATGATCTTATAGGATTGGTCTATCATGGAGTATTGAATTGATTTTTGTGTTATTCCATGTGTCAATCTATGATTGCTCATGCTTCAATGGTGTAATAGTGTCTATTAACACCACCTCTTCTTGGAATTCATTTTTCTTCGTTTATGCAATTCCCTGGTTCTCCAACCAAGATAGGCATATTCGATTGTTGTTTCACACACACACACACCCATATAAAATGTCCCACGAAAGAAAAGGGAAAGGCCGAATAATCAAGCATACTCACATAACAACCAATCAACCATTATGCTAGTAGGAGGTGCAATCAATCCCTTGTGGCTGCCCTCATTGACATAAGGATCATGGTATGTTGGGACTTATATGCTATCAAAAACCAACTCTCACAACCAATGTGGGAGAAACTGACTCTTTTGTGAAATCCAAGTACACCTTATATATTCTTAGCAAATATCCTCCATAATTTCTCGATGGATATGTCTTTTACACACCCTGGGATCAATGATAGAGATACTGAATGGTAGAATATTATCAATATTTAAGCCAAAATGAGTGCATAAGAGTCATAACCTCTATGTACCAAGAGAGTTTGTAGTTGTGTTTGGCTATATGAATGGAAGACTAAAGTGTAAGAAAATGATACCTATTCTTACCAAGGCCATCATCAACTATGCATTGAAGTCAATGCAAGAAGGTGATACTATGAAACAATGCCCCTGGTAATAAGAGGGTAAACCCCAAAGAAGCTACGAAAATAATAACACAAGGGACTAATCTCTTAGATATGAAGAGTTTAAACAACATAGAGATAAGGACTCAACATGGAACCATTCTATTTGTTAAAGTCTAGTACACCGAGTCTCATATATTCCATACAATAGAGTTAGTGATACAACCTTTTACAAAAGGTTGATCTTGGGTTGGATGTCTTGAAACTGAAGACAAGAGCACTATCTCTCCAAAATTGAAAAAGTAACATAACCCCTATTGATTTGAATTTGGGAAACATGGACCATACTAAATGTCAGTCCGACAAACACCATGCATAAAAAGTCTAAGATGTGGTCATCTCCATTGTGTTTCTAACAAACATGAATGTAAGCTAGCTCTTTTTTTGGAAACATTAAAGCAATAAACATAAGCAATAAGCTATCTCTTTTTAGGTCAACTTCTAATCCATGGGGGTCACAAAAGCCACTAAGAATATCCTATTATTGTTGAGACCTTCAATGATAGAGACACAAGGATGATATAATTTGCAAAAAACATGATGGAAATAATGACAATGAAAAGAATAGGTTTCCAATGCTGATGTCCATATTGCTTTAGAGATGTTGGAATTTATGTCAATAGGGTCTACAATAGTATACATTTCCAAGAGATAAGCTTTATGTTTAGATGAATCAACCTTATCCAACTTATGGTTGAAAGGATAGTTGGAAGGGGCAATGAAGGGTCAAAGGGGAAATAGGTGGAACAACACAAGGGAGTTTGAGTTTGAAGGAGAGAGGGCATGATAAGATAAGGAGGGGATGGAAGAGACTGCAAAACCATGTAAATTATGAACAAAACAACCATGCATAATCACATAAAACAAAACATTGGAGCCGTCCACAAGTGAAATTAGAGGATTGTATGAAACTAGAAGTACCATTGAGAATCACCATATCTTGGGAATCATTCAAATTGATTAGGTGCTCATTGTAGTTGTGACAATTAAATTAATTGAAGAGAGATCTAAATCATAATGTTGACATTGAATTCAAAGTTGGTTAAATGAGTCGTGAAATCCACATTGCAGGTTGCTAGTCTCGACATTAAAATCTACCACTAAAATAATGTCACTGGTTGCCAAAACTTATTGATGTAAGGATAAAGATCCATACAAGGTGAGTCTCTCTCAACAATGAAAATTAAGATAAATATGTGGGTGGGAAGGTATATATAGGAAATACAAACTTTTCTTTGTTTCAATTTAGAGAAACCCATAAGAATCTAATGGAAGGGTGATATTATTTTAAATGAATAATATTATTCAATTGATCTATAAATTAGAAGACAATATCACTAAAGCCTTTATCGTTTGTCTCACAAATTTTAACAAAAAGAAAAATGGCACTATTTTTATAACATCTTTAAAAAAACTTAGAAAAAAAAAAATAAATAATTTTATATAAAAAATTTCAAAAATCTAATATTAATGAGAAATGAAAGCTTTCCAACCTTAAAAGAGATGCAAGAGCTCTTTGCCATTAGTAAATCAAAACACCATAAACAAAAATATATGGAAGCTTTTACACCATTCAAACAAATTAGTGTTTTAAGTTTTGAATTATTTTCGGATATAGTTTCCCACCAATTATGTTTGAAGTGAATTAAAAATTGTTGAAATTGCAAATTTCAATGTTAAATCCTTAAACGAAACCATTTACTATTTCAAAAACATTCTTTAATTAACAAAAAGTTTTCAGAGTGCGGAATCCATTAACTCATTCAAAAATGTTCTTTAATTAACCAAACAAAAATACTGCAATTTATAACCGAATTCTGACTCTAATGACTGGAAATAGTAAAAAAATAAAACATTGAAAGTACCCCAATTAGTAATTCCATAAATATCTCTGTATACCTCTGTACCAACGAGTGTGACGGACTTACGCCTTTTCTCGTATAGTGTGACGGACTTACGCCTTTTCTCAAAACAAAAGTGTTGGGTAGTCGATAGTTTCACAATCATGTGCAGTCACTTTTTAATTTGTTATTTGTAGGTTTCTCTCACACACAAAAAAGTTCGCATTGTTTCGGATATCTTCGCTATTTCGGTACCAAACACATGTTCACTACTTTGTAGTGAACCGGTTTCGGTGAATCCCCTGCGAGCCTTCCCGGGAAGTTATTGTCGATGCGGGTAGTTATGTATGTCCAGTGATTTTAATATCTCTCTGATCCTAGGATTTCGTTGGACATCGACAATCTCCTTCCTTCTTACTTCAATATCAAAATATTAGTGAGGATGGCCAATGAAGAGAGATTGAGGGCGTGGTTTGAATCGGTGGATGTCCAGGGAGCAGGCCAAATCAATGGTTCCGACCTGAAGGTCGCAAGCCTTGATTTTTTTTTCGTTATTTTCAAATTGACTCATCGGATTATATCCATTGAAGTTATAAGACATCACATGCTGATGTTTGTTGCGATAACTTTACTTGCAGAAAGCTCTGGCTGCTGGCAATCTTCATTTCTCAGATTCGGTTGCCCAACAGATGATAAGGTTGGGCTTTTGATTAGACAGTCGTAAACCCAATTGAAATTACTACTGATTATATGGCTAATGAGTAGGCTCTTACTTCATACTTTGTTTGTTGGGCAGGATGCACGATGCAGACAGAAATGGGATCATGAGCTTTGCAGGTACATTTACTTTATGTTTGTTCAGAAAACCGTGATAAGAAGTTGCTGTTTAGTTGTGTCTCTATACAGTTACTTCTATTCTTGTTTGAATTGGGGACTATCTTGTGCGCTTGATGAGAAACACTATTATCGCTACCGGGTGGCAACTGCTACCCACTAAATCACTTTGTCAATTTCTAACAGTACACATATTACATTAATGCCACTGAATTGAACCGGCTTCTCCCGAGTCTCTCAGTTAGACGATGAATTAAAATCAAATTAAAGGGAAAGAGAACCGAATATCACGAATCACGATGATCTGTACGAATACGAGAAAATGAAGTATTACCAGAAAGGGATCCGATCCCTACTGCAAAGGGACACTTTTAGGTCAACTCTTTACACACAACCATAACTATGAGGCCAGATCAGAATATTACGTACCCCAGCTTACTAGATATAATCGACCTCTATATATCCGTATGTTTTGAGATGTTCACTGTAGTATTTTGACCAGAGTTAAAGGTAGGGTTTTGACTAGAATTATGGTGTAATTGTGTTTGTTCTACAGGCCTTGTAAGACGTAGTGCACCAATTCAGCTTAGGTCATAATCATGCAGGGAAAACCAGAGAAAATAAGAGATAAACGAACTGAAGAACAACACATTCAACCATCTGCACAAATACCAGAAAACCCAGAGCTCAAATAAATTGAGAATGCTTCACTAAATACATCCACTACAAATATTCTGTCCCTAAATACATCCACTACAAATATTCTGTCCCTATGAAAGAATACATTGCAGCCCTTTCAAAGGAGACTTTGCCCTGGTTTTTCCTACTAACCCCCCCAAAAATGGTTCCTCCTAGAAAAAGACTTTTCTGAAAATAACCAATTATTATTATCCCCAGTAGGTTATTATTATCTAAAATAACAGCACAATGGTTATGTGTTTATTGTTATCCATCCATCTAAAACTAAAATCTTGATATTTTCTTCTTGCCCAAAAGCAGTTTTCTCATAGTAGCTAGAAAAGCACATCTAATTTTGTGCAAACCCCGTCCAATAAAGATATGCTCCTAGATCAAACCTCTTTGTTCGAAAGCTTTGAAACTCTTGATTCAACCTCCAACACAGAACATATACTTCTGACTAAATCCTTCTAGCAGCTTTGGTGCAAGTCTTTCTAGTTCAGCCTCAAGTCACCCATGTGACATCAAACTATTTACATGCTTCCCATTTTTTTCAATGAAGCTGTGTTCTTTAAGCTCAAAGATAAGCATACCAACTTGCTCTAAGAGATTATACACCATAAGCGGCCTGCTTGCACAGGCAAAATGACCCTTTGGGGGCAAACCACTGAACATATCTGTTGAAATGACCCAGGGCTTGCACCTAGGCCCAACTGCTTATTTGTGTCGCTAGGGGAATTGAACCTTGGTGTCTGGCCTGAGTTACTGCTTTCTTCACTGCTGAACCATGACCCGGTTGACACAGGTGTCTTCATTTGACTAGGTACCATTCACTGTCTCAATTGGCTTTTTGGGTAGGTCTTAATCGAACATGATTGTTGTCTTGTTGCTACATTGCTACTTTAATCCATGTTCTCATCCCCTACTAGAATTGAACCTTGGTAGGTGGCTTGACATACCACCGTCTTCATCATTGAACCGTGATTCCATCGGCTCATGCTTCTACATTTGACCAGGTACCATTATGTTGTTCATTGCCATGATGGTGATGCAGTCACCTTTATCTCTAAATTTCTTTTAACTGTCTCAAATGGGTTTTTGGGCAGGTCCCTAATCAAACATGGTTGTCGTCTTGTTGCTACATTGTTAGTTTATTGAAAATAGGAGAGATATCTAATTCTTTTGGTTGATCTAAAAGATTAGCAGGGTTTCCTAATTTTCTCAAAATCTGATAGGGGCCAAATTTCTTCATTTTTAATCCATTACATTGGTCCTTGGGAAACCAACCTTGTTGGAAATAAACCATCACCATAGCACCAATTGGATACTTTCCTCTTTTCCTCTTGTTAACTTTATATTACAATTACAAATATAAAATATAGACATGAAGATCCAAATTCGATATGGCAGAAATTACATGTCCAAACAACATTCTCACACACACATATATTTTTTTCTAGGTAATATATCTTGGGGGAAACCACCTGGGCACATCCCCTCATTTCTAGGATGTTACCCAGGGTAAACCCTAGATTCTTTAGGGATTACCCTAAATTCTTTGGGGCACAAGGCTAGGTCAACAACTCATAAATAGATTATTTATAGCTCATCAACAATAGGCTCACTAAGAGCAAACATGTCACAAAGTGGGATTTGAACTCTAGTGGGGAGGGTAACAACTTTCCTCACAACCACTTGAGCTACACCCAATTGATATCTATCTATCTATATATATATATGGGGAGGGTAACAACTTTCTTCACAACTGCTTGAGCTACACCCAATTGAATTTGCGTATTTGCATACTTATGTCTATATTTTATTTTTGTATTATTTATTACAATTACAAAAATAAAATTTAGACATAAATATGCAAATACGACATGGTAGAAACTACATGTCCAAACAACATTTCCTCCCTCAACAAGCTTTGTCCTGGGCCTTTGTTTTCTTGTTACATATTTTCACAGTGGGTATTTGTTTTCTTGCTGTAGCAGGGTTATTTGCAGCACTGGCAACTGCACTTGCAGCAGATGGAGCAGTAACAACAATAGATGGAGTTGGAGGAGGGGCAGCAGCACCAACATCGACATCCTTTCCTTTCCTTTGACCTTTATCAGTGGCCCTTGATGATTGAGCCATGATATATGTGGTATGAATGAAGAAGAACACTGCTGTTGGAGAAATGACAAACTTAGGATCCCTTCAAATCTCACGGAATCCATTCAAATCTTGTTTTTCTCCTTACTCTGCAGATTGTTAGAGCGACTTCATGAGAGTGAGAGTAAAAATTTAAGGGAGAAATCACTTTTTAGACAGTTTTCCCTCCCATGGGCTGCATTTTTTGCACCAGCATATCAGACACTTTAAGGCACGCTAGGGCAGAATGTCACATTTGTCATTGCGCCAATGTGTCTGATATGATGGCATGTGACACCTGGGGTTAGGCCAACGTGTCCTATATCCCCTTCTATGAATTGTTCAACATCAGCAGAAAGGTGAATATCTAATGGCACAAAGGCTTAATTCTGTCACCTCTTTGGAAGAGCATCCTTATATTATCTTGAAAGGTAATAACTGATAGTATGATTGACAAGATTGTTAAGAACAAACTCAAGTTAAGGAAGTATCGAGTCCCATTATCTTTAGTTAGTCTTGGACTAGACAATGCAACAAATTCCCAAGTGTTTGATTTACTACTTTAGTTTGTCTGTCAGTTTCAGGATGATTACGTAGATCTAAACTGAAATCATGTTCCCAACATCTTTCATTGTGTTCATCAAAAGTGGCCCAAGAATTCTGTGTCCTTGTTAGAGGCAATGGAGGCAATGTATGTAACCACTTATTTAAAAAAAAAAACCTTGCAATGTGGGATGCATCTTCATGTTTATTACCAGCTATAAAATGCTCTGTCTTAGAAAATTGCCTCTTTTAATTAGCAGTAAACCCAACACAAAGTGCATGCTTGTGTGTTTCCATGGCTTATCTAATTCTGGAAAAGGTTGGTATTTGTCAATATTCTATTGCTTCTTTCTGGCATCTTGACAGAGGTGACACCTATCCATATACCTTTTAGCCATCTCTCTAGCCATGCTTGGCCACTAATTCCAATTACTTGAGGGAATTACCGTCCCGAAATGTTGACCTCAATTATATACTTTATTTATATATTTAAATTCCCATATAATAACTTTGGGTTTTCAAAATTGCTTCCCATGAAAGGAAAACCCATCCTTAGCCATATAGTCTAAGTACTTTTATAACCCATAGTGGATTCTTTGCAAGACCCATAAGCTGTTCTGAAGTTGGGTAATTCTCATAAACATCCTGAAGGTATTGAAATTCAACCACCTTATTGGTCATATTTTTCAACAACATCCTGAGTCGACTTAGTGCATTTGCGACACATTTGTTTACCTTGTCTTGTGCTTGATCCAAAAGTGAACCTTTGCAAATAATTTAGCTGCATGATGAGCATTTAACCTGTCTCGAGTCTGTGAATACTTCAAAGCTTGATGATCTGCGTACAGTACAAACTCTCTAGGCACCAAGTGATGCCTCCAATGACATAGATGTAGTAGTATTTCTTTGCTTCTTTAAACTTTTCACTGTGCTATGCTATAGAAAACATGCTAAAGGACAATTTCGTGACAAAGTATTGCTCCAAGAGCCAAACCTAATGTATTGCATTTGACCTAAAAAACTTTGTTCTATGAAGGCCTTGTAATGGAATATTTGTCATTTGGATAGGAGTAATGTGAGGAGGCTCTCTCTTTCTCTTATTTCCCTTTGCTGTTATATTTCTGCATATATTAATTCTTCACCTATCAAACAAGTGTCATTGTAGGGCAGCACCTTCATCAACTTGTTCAACAGTGAAACCAATAGGGCTCTCCAAGAGTTATTTCTATTGTTATTTCCAGCACTATTAAGGCTGATTGTGGTATGCTATTTGCAGCCCTTTCTTCCCTAATTATTCACAAAATAAACCCTCTTTAGAATGATATGCCTAGACTCCATTTGGCCCAAGATTTGGTAGGTACTGGTCTTGGGGATTCCATCACCTTCTTGTTCTCACACTATTCATATTTTCACCACTTCTACAACCACATGTTTTGTTAAGGCTTACTGTTTAAGCATCACTTAGAGCCCCCACTACATAGCCTTGGCAATTCTATATTTAGGGAAGCCCCCCTTGAGTTGGAGAAGAGCCAACCAAAAGAGAGAGGAAGAGCTATTGAGGTGACAGTGGGTAGCCTTCCTAAGTTGCTCAAAACTAGCTCCTCGATGCTTGGCACTTTACATCATTTGGGGGTGCTAGATTTTGTTGTGATAGGCCAAACTCTCCTTAGAGCACACTTTCCAAGGTTAAATAAAGGTACTTGCTTGATGTACAAGCTAGCCTGGAATAGAGAAAGGCTTGAGCAAGCATCCTTAAAAAAATAGAAACCAAAGGATCATCCTCAAGTAGGGCACACTTCCCTCAAGTATGGAAGCTTTATCAAGTGGTGTTCCTTAGTCTACAAGAATAGATCTGCCTTGATTGTTCAAAAGCAAACAAACTCCTAAAATAGAAATAGAGTTGAAAGTCAACCGACATTGAAGTGAAGTGAACTGCGGTGAACTAAAATAGAAGTGGAAGTCAACTCCTAAGTAGGGCGAACTCATCTGTTAGTTTTTGGTTGCTCCGAGTTTCTTCTCCTAGGAAGAGGGCACATGAGTGTTGAAGTGGATTCATTGTAGGATAGGTGTGCCACGTGGGAGAGATTCCCTTACACCCCTATGACAAATTCCTTACACTTAGGAGGCTTGGTATCGTCTATTTTTGGCTAGTGTAAGGTTATGATAGATTCCATGTTGGTTTTGCTAGATTCCTCTTACATGTTGTGATCCTTTTATGATGGGAGTTACACATGATAAGAAGCGTGCATCCCTTGAGGAGAGATTCCTTGTTACATATGGCGGAGGATTCCTTTCATGTTGGATATTATTAGCCATTACTTTTGTAACTTCTCTTCGCTATCTTCTCAAGTTTGACTTAGTAAGGGAGGGCACACTAGTTACGCTCATATATAGTGAGTTTGAGTAGAGTGATTCAACTAAGAAAGTGCCTAAGGTTTGTGAGAAGCCATTGTAGTCCCTCGAGGACAGTATTTTATCTTTTCTATTGTGTGAATGAGAAGATCGTGATCGCTGTTCCAAACTTCTGTTTTCTGTCCACTATATTAATGCTGTTGATTTATTAGTTCTAGTCTCTGTTTGTTTGTAGGGCTGATCTCATCCTTTGATATGCATTGTCTACATTCTTGAGTTCGCCATTTAGCAATTGTGTTATGCAGATCATAAATTTTGATTGGTGTTTCCAATCTTTCTATTTTAGCTGTGGGTTAATTCTATGAGTGCCGATCTGTATATCATGTGGATGTAAAATTACGACATGGGATGTGATGCCCCCTTCCACTTGATCGCGACAGAGGATGACATAGTAGCCTATATGACTCCCGTACACTATAGTCAGTAAAGAAAGGGAGTCAAGGGGGGGTTTATTTGATGCCACTTATCTAGGAGGTGTTATAATTCTAAAGTGGCATTTAATTAAAAAGGTAAATTATTAATTACTTAAACATTAAAAGTGACTTTTAAGGTTTAAGTAAATATTAAAGGGGAAATAAGGGTCATGCTTGATTTGGTCAAAAAGGGGGAAAGATCTAGAAGGCTTGGAAGAAGAATAAAAGGAGGGGCAGTACTTCACTTTGGCATTGTGATTTGGCATCTTATTTGGAGTGCTCTTGAGAGCTAAGTTTTTGTTGGAGTTTTGACAAAACCCTTCCATTGTGGTTTGGTTTCGGTGGTGCAATATCCACCCAAGCTAAACAAGGTGGAGGATCCATTCCGGATCTTCGTTGGAGTTTCATTCATCGTCTTTATTTTAGCTTGGAGGGTTAGCGATTTGCCGAGAGGATCGTGGGCTTCTTAGAGGGCCGAATCGTCTTCTTTCTGTAGGTCCGTGCGCATTGGGAGAGGCTGTGGGGGCTTGAGGCATATCGTGGCACTTGGGAGATCGTTTGGGGTTTCATAGGGGCCGTTCTTCTTTTATTACAGGACCATGAGTCCCTTGAGGAGCAACGTGAGATCGAAGGAGGGCCGAGAGCCCTTTGAGTAGGACACGGGTTGTTGGGTAGGGTCACGGGCAAGGAGGTGTCGTGGATGTGTGTAGAGGGTCCAAGCTATTAGAAATATTTTGATGTGCTCGTTTAACCATAGACAATATCACAATATTGTCAGCCAACCATAGGCACACAACTACTCCCGAGCACCTTAACCTTTGCTAGATAAAATGATTCCGGAAGCAAAACTAGAACCAACAAATAACCAAGAGAACACACCTTCTTCCAAAGGTAGTGCACAAGAAAGAGAATCCCACAACCACAGACCAAAAACAATACCCAACTGCAGTTGCACTCCTTCCTCTAGACTTGCACACTACTTATCTTGTATGAGAGTGTGTGTGTGTACAAAATAAGCTCAAGAGCCTCTTTTTTATAGTCCTTCTTGTCACATGTCTAGGGCGACTTCTCTTTCTGGAGGGTAATACTTTAATATTATTTATTTTATTGAGTAGACTAGTCTTCTAGGGTTCTCACACATTCGTTTAGGGTTTCTCTTGCTTCCAGAATATTCTATTCTAGTCAAAGGTTACATATGGAGGTTCATACCTCCCGCAACTATCATAATATCAACACTTCTTCCTAGCTAGGGAGGTATTAACTGTAATGGTCTCAAACACATCCATCCATTTCACATGGTATGGGCAAGGCTCACATAGTCTTGCAGACCATTCTACAGGTAGCATCATCATAGCCACACAGACTATCTCATGATCACGCAGATCAAGTCACAAGCATCATCATCACTATCGGTATCATCTAGTAGCATCTTGGCATCAAAATATATCATTGTCTGCATCATCTCTCGAGGCCATACTCCATCTGAGTAATCAGGCATGATGTCGAATAAGTCATTTGCTGGACTTAGCATAGTCAACATAGTGTCTCGCATAAGTCACTCACTCAACAGAGTGATATAGGGACCATCCTTCCTATCCTTGTCACTGCCTATGACATAGGAAGAATGACTGTCCCAACAGATGCTGAAATCCATGCCATGGGATACAAGGACCATTCTTCCCACTCTGGTCACTACTGTGAACTCAAGAAGAATGGCTGTCTTGGACCATTTTCCCCCCTCTGGCCACTACTGTGAACTTAGGGAAAATGTCTGTTCTGTACCAATCTCCCCACTTTGGTCACTACTGTGAACTCAGGAGACGAACCATTCTACCTGTCTAGGCAAAGCCCCAAGAGAATAACTGTCCTGGACCATTATACCTATCCGGGCAATGCCCCAAGAGAATAGTTGTCCATGGTACATCAACAATCTATTCTGCCTGGACCATTCTCCACCTGGAGAATGTCTATCCACCAACATACTATCCATGATGCCATATATCAAAACTCCCTCCCAACCGAGGAAGTCATCTTCTCCTTTTCAACCAATGGAGGGTATCTCCACAAGTCCTAGCTTGTCCCTCAAGTATGCAAACTTTATCTTGGACAAAGGTTTTGTCAAAACATTCGCTGTCTGCTTATCGGTGGAGATGTATTGGAGAAACACTTCTCCCTTCTAGACTTTATCACGGATAAAATAGTACTTGATCTTAATGTGCTTCGACCTGTCATGGAACATGGGGTTCTCTGAAAGCTTCACACAACTCTGATTATCACAATATATCACAGTCGTATCCAACACCTGATAAAATAGTCCAGAAATCAGCTTACAGAGCCATACTGCTTCCGTACAAGCATCACAAGCTGCAATATACTCTGCTTTTGTAGTGCTGAGTGCAACAGATTTCTGTTTCCTGCTAGCCCATGATATCATAACAGAGCCCAAACTGAAACATATACCAGAAGTACTCTTTCTGTCATCTGCACTCCCGGCCCAATATGAATTAGTAAATCCATGCAGATGTACGTCACTGTTTGAGGCACATCTCAAACCATAATTTAACGTCCCATGAAGATATCTCAAAATGTGCTTTGCAGCTATCCAATGCTCATGTCTAGGTTCCACCCGGAACTGGCTCAATGTGTTCACAACAAAGAAAATGTCCGGCCGGGTATTCACCAAATACATCAATGAGCCAATCAATTGCCGGTACAAGGACGAGTCTACTGGATCTGAATCATAGTATCTCAACTTCTTCAGATCTGTCACCATGGGAGTTGCCATGGATTTGCAATCAATCATCCCAAACTTCTGAAGGATCTTTACAACATACTTCCCTTGCCCTAGGAAGATTTCTTCACGCTTCTGCCATACTTCTAGTCCCAAATAATAATGCACGAGACCAAGATCCTTCATATCGAATTCAGAGGCTAGCTCTCTCTTACATTGAATAATGAGAGGCTCTGCACATGTCATGTCAGAAACAAATCATCAACATATAGTAGTAGGATCACAGGTGCATCATTCACAACCTTGTAATAAAGGTTTGGATCAACATATCTTTTGGAGAAACCAAGTCTCATCAAGTAATTGTCAATTCGTGCATACCAAGCTCTTGGAGCTTGCTTGAGTCCATACAAGGTCTTCTTTAATCTGCATACATGGGTTTCTCTTTGGTGCACCTCAAAACCTTGAGGTTGCTCTATGTACACTTTTTCTTCAATCACTCCATTAAGAAAAGTGGTCTTTACATTCATCTGATGTAAACTCCAACCCATGGATGCTGCAAGAGATATGATAGCTCTAATAGAGGTGTATCTGGCAATTGGAGAAAATGGCTCATCATAGTCTTCTCCCTCTTTCTAGGAGAACCCTCTAGCCACAAACCTTGCCTTGTATTTATCGATACTTCCATCCATGACATGCTTAATTTTGTACACCCATTTTGAAGTTACTACAGATTGTCCTTCAGGTCTAGGTACAATTTCCCATACATCATTCTTCATGATGGATTGATATTCTTCCATCATAGATTCCTTCCATTCTTTCTGCTTGACTCTTTCAAAGGTGGAAGGTTCTGCATTGACAAGATGTGTCATAAGTGCCCCATAACTAGAGAACCTTTTGGGCGTCTTGCTCTCCTTGAAGGTGCCACTAGGAGCTTTATGTCTTTCTGCTTCATGTAAGGTGGATTTGAGCCATGCTGGTCGTTTTTTGTTTTCAGGTGCAACAACTAGTTCCACAGGTTCAAGTGGTTGGTTTGGTTCTTCATTGGGATGTTCTGGAGAACATGTACTTTTTTCCTTGGGATCTTCATGTTCTTCTTCATTGTTGGAGTCCATGGAATCTTCTATAGATTTCCCGAAGGCAATCTTCTCATCAAAATTCACGTCCCTGCTGATTTCAACCTTCTGTTGACCTGGGACATAGATTCTGTAAGCTTTTGATGTCTCACTATATCCAACGAATATACCCTTCTTTCCTGAAGGTTTCAACTTCCTTTTGTCCTTGGGAACATGGATATAGACACGATAACCAAAGATCCTTAAGTGTTCCACACTCTGCTTCTTTTCAGAGAAGGCTTCTTCTAGAGTCATGTTCTTCAATATACGATGATGACTTCTATTCTAAACACATAAGACTGTCATAGTTGCTTCTCCCCATAGGAACATGGATAGATTCTGGTCATTCATTGTTGCCTTAACATATTCTTCAATGGATTTGTTCTTTCTTTTTGCCACACCATTTTGTTGAGGATTATGTGGGACAATTAGCTCCCTCCTAATCCCGACTGCTTTACAAAAGGGAATGAGCTCCTTGGAGGTGTGTTCTCCTCCATTATTAGATCTTAGTGTCTTGATCTTCTTGTCTGTCAGGTTTTTCCACTTCAGCTTTGAATTCTTGGAATTTGCTAAATACTTCATCCTTTGTCTTCAATAGGTACATCCAGGTTTTTCGTGGGAAATCATCGATGAATGTTACATAGTAGAGAGAGCCTCCTAGAGATTTCATCAGCATAGGACCACATACATTTGAGTGTATCAGATCCAAGATCTCCTTGGATCTATTCTTACTACTTGGGAATGGATTCTTAATATTCTTCCCTAGTGTACATCCTTTGCAAACACCTTCGTGTACTGATTGTAGTTCTGGTATGCCTACAACCATATGCTTTAGAGATGGCAATGCTTGATAATGAAGGTGAGCATACCTTCTATGCCATAACTCACTAGGATTGAGTTCATCATGTACGAGAGCTTGAGCATCTTGACCTAGAAGTTTATACAATCTTCCTTCATGAATACCAATAACTCTAGCATCTTCTATTTTTGAATCTTTAGACCATACGAGTACTTTTCCATCGACAAAGGCTATTCTATCCCTTTGTCTTCTAAACAAGAATTAGATACTAAATTCTTTTTCAAACCAGGTGCATACAAAACATTACTAAGATGAACATTGTTACTTGATTCCAATTCGATAGAGGCTTTTCCAATTCCCTTGACTGCATAAGAGTTCTTGTCTCCAAGTTCCACTCTATGAGAGGTTTCCTTTTCCTTCATGCTTGAGAGATTTACACGGTCACCTGCCATATGTCTGGAAGCTCCACTATCGATTAGCCACATGGTGTCTTCAACAGATCCTACAAGAGCTGTGTAGTAGAAGAAATCTGTTTCTTCATGCTTGGCTTTCTTTGAAGGCTCTTCATCATTGACAACTGACGCATGGTGTATTTCTTTTCTCTTCTTGGCTAATTTAGGACACTGGTTTTTGTAGTGGCCATATTCATGGCATCCAAAACTTTGTACCTTTCACATATCTCTCTTATGATTGTGTTTCTTCCTTGAATTGTGAGAGCTAAAACTTTTCTTACCTCTATGCTTCTTGAATTTTGTTGCGTAGGCTTGAGCGTCCTCTTCCTTTTGAGATTGTCCTTTGAGGTGATCCTTGTCTCTTCTTGTGCGCAACAGGTCCAGAGTTCTTCGAATGTAGGAAACTCCTTCCTTGTGTTCATGCTTGCAACAAATGCATCCCATGATTTTGGAAGACCATTAAGTGCAATATTCACAATCTCCTTTTCTGGAATGATTTTTTCAATGGCTTGTAGTTGATCTCTTAACTGAGAAATCCTCACAAAGTATGAAACTACAGTGTTTCCTTTGACATCTTTGTATCACGAAGCTCATTCTTCAGACTCATCACTTGTCCAATATTTTTTAGTGTAAAAATATTCGTTAAGGCATCATACATCTTCTTGGATGAGTCAAGATTGGATATGTAGGGTATCAAATGATCTCTAATGGAGTCCACAATGATACTCATAGCATTGATGTAATTGTCCTTGAACTTCTCCATTGCTGCAACATTATGAGGTTCCTTCTCTTTTCCTGCTTCAAACTGAGGTTCCATGATCTTGCCCTTCACGATATCTAGAACTTTGTTCTTGGCAAGGATGAGGTCAATCCTTGTCTTCCATGCTCTAAAATTTGAAGCTCCTTCTAGCTTGTTCTCTGACTTCATGGAGTAAGTCATGACTGCCTTTGACTTTGACTTTGACCCAAAAATTTAACCTTGATGTTTTTGGTGGCTGAGAAGAGGTGCGCTAGGCTAGGGCGCACTAGAATGTCTATAAATTTGCCCCAACATTTCACTGAAAGTGCCCAAAGAATTAGGTTAGGGTTTGTTGCTGCTGCAAAAATCAGAAACCCTAGTTGCAACTACAACTGGTGCTACAATGAGCTTGACAAAGAACTGTCGAACTTCCTTCCAGTGGTTAGACCGTTATGAAGGTAGTGTGGGCCCATAACCTGTTAGAAATATTTCAATGTGCTTGTTTAACCATAGACAATATCACAATATTGTCACCCAACCATAGGCACATAACCACCCCTGAGCACCTTAACCTTTTCTAGATAGAATGATTCCGGAAGCAGCACTAGAACCAACAAATAACCACGAGAGTGCACCTTCTTCCAAAGGTAGTGCACAAGAAAGAGAATCCCACAACCACAGACCAAAAACAATACCCAACTGTATTTGTTGCAGTTACACTCCTTCCTCTAGACTTGCACACTACTTATCTTGTATGAGAGTGTGTGTGTGTACAAAATGAGCTCAAGAGCCTCTTATTTATAGTCCTTCTTGTCACCTGTCTAGGCCGACTCTCTTTCTGGAGGGTAATACTTTAATATTATTTATTTTATTGAGCCGACTAGTCTTCTAGGGTTCTCACACATCCATTTAGGGTTTCTCTTGCTTCCAGAATATTCTATTCTAGTCAAAGGTTACATATGGACGTTAATACCTCCCACAACTACCATATATCAACACGAGCCAGCCCTTTTCTGTATTGCAACAAGGTATAGGAGGGATCACGAGGGTTTTGTGCAGGCCGCAAGGTTCAGGAGGTGAGCGAGTGCTCTTGGAGGTTGAGTCGATAGGGTTGGAGAGAGCAACGAGGGTTTGGAGCAGGTGTGTAGCAGCTATTGAAGAGACAAAGGCATTACTTCTAGGTTTTGGTTTATTACTTATGTGTTTAGTTGATACATTGCAACTGCATAACAACCTCTAGAGATTTTATTGTTGTTGAAGTTTCCGTTCATAATAAAAATGCCCAAATTGTTTCTTCTCTCTCATGAGTACATTGGATGCCAACAATGTATTCGATGAAATATCTATTGTCAGAATACATGCAAATCGTTCATAAAAGGTTGTCAGATGTTGTATGCAAAATATTTGAAAAAAACATAAAGCCATAACACAACATAAAACACAATATCCTAGCCTAGCTCTATTGGGGATATTACAGTGGTATTAGAGCTGGTGATCTTGCCAGGCTGTGAGTGCATTGATGCCTAGAATACGGGGGAGTGGAGGACAGCCCTTACCAGAGTCACCAGAGGAAGAAGAAGTAGAAGTGAACCAACCAAAGTTAGAACAAGAAGGAAACATAGGAGACAACCGAGATCATACAAAAGATCTTGCGATCAGGCTATTGAATCATATGACCAAGAGCCAGGATGAGGTAAACCAGAGACAAATAGAAGCAGCCCAGAGACAGGCAAAGATGCTTAGGAACCAACAAAGATGCTTAGGAACCAACAACAAACCCTTGAGGTACTCATGCAGTTTGTGAGACAAAAGGGATAGACCGAGTCGAGTGGATCCTAGGGAGGTGATAGGGTACATGTAGAAGGCGACCACGGAGGAGGTAGAGCTCATGCAGAGGGTAGCAATACCCATATTCCAACATAGAGTGCCCTACAAACATGGAGTCGGAGGACGCTTAGGCCATTATTGCCATCGTTCCTTAAGGAGCAGCCTACAGGGGCATAGGAGCAATAGATTCGAGTGGGTGAGTTCACCACCTATTTCAAAGAGTATCAGGCTTTAGGGGAGGAGATCCAGGCAACCGTGTCTTACCATAACTTCTGCAACCTCAAGTTCAGGAATAGGCCTGGGACAACACAAATCCAACAAAGCTTTGATCTTCTGTGCAAGTTGGGGAAGATGACTATCCCCTCTTTTGACAGATCTAACAGGTGCATAGCCTGGGCATGGGTACATAAGTTGGACACTTCCAGCTTAACCCGATGACAGAGGCAGAGACAATTAAATTTGCCACCCTACATTTGGATGGAGAAGCTCATGAGTGGTGGTACCATGGGCTAGTGACATTGGGGCACGTCGGCATCACCTCTTATAAGGATTTCACCTAGAGGTTGATGGATAGGTTCGATAAGAAGGATCCTAAGATCCACTTCAGGGAGTTGGCACAATTGAGACAGACAAGTGCACCAGAGGCCTACATCACGAAGTTCCAGAGGATGGCATTCATGGTGACGGACATCTTGGAACAGAGGTTGGTGATGCTATTCACTAAAGGGTTAACAGAGCCCTTGAGAGGTTGGGTGAAGGCCTTAGGCCAAACACACTATAGGACGCCATTAGGAGGACACTAGTATATGGTGGACATAGTACCGAAGAAAGTAATAGTAAAACCCTTTATTCCACATAAGGGTAAGGAGACAACCCTTCCAGAAACCATGGATAGGGAAGGACAGGGTGGATGAGGAGACTCGAAAGGAGTAGAGGAGGAAGAAGCTTTGCTTTAGCTGCAAAGAACCTTGAGAGCCGGGTCACTGATGTATGGGTAAAGGGAAAGTACATTACATAGAGGTACTTTCCGATGAGGATGATGATGATGAGGACGAGTCAGCTCACATTCAGGATAATGGATAGAGTAGTGGCTAGGCTTGAGGTTGCAAAGGAGAAGCAACTGTAGGACGGAGTCAAGAAAGTGACCATTGCCACACTTTCAGGGGTCCCCAAATACTACATCTTCAGGGTCAGAGCCATTTTGCAAGGGCAGAGCATTACAACATTGATTGATGGTGGGGCTACCCAAAACTTCATTGATGCAACACTTGTCAGTAGGAGACATATTCCGGTAGAGGACTTTGAGGGGTTCAACGTGGTGGTAGCAGATGGGTACAACATGACATGTACTGAGAGGATTAGGGGATTGGATGTGACATTGGGCAACTATATGTTGACATATGACTTTTATGTGGTGGATTTGGTAGACACCCATGTGGTGTTAGGTGTCCAGTGGTTGTATTTGTTGGGAGATATCCACATGAACTATCAGGATATGAGGATGGAATTCAGGGACAAGGAAGGCCAAAGAGTCATTTTGAAAGGTATGTCAAGAGGGGTTCCCAGGATCGTGTCGAATACACACATGGAGGCTATTTTTAGACATGGGGACGTGGCTTGCGCAACAGAGTGCTTGATCACCATGCAAAAGCCATTACATGACCGCCAACACTACCGTGTGGACATCCAGGCGTTGCTTGGGAAGCATGATAGAGTGTTCAGGCCATTACCAGCAGGGAGACCACCCGACAAAAGATTTGAGGATGTCATTGAGTTAGAGGGGGAAAAGCCCGTGATCACCACACCATACAAGCATTCAAAGAAGTTTAAGGACGAGATAGAAAAGGCCTTATAGGAGTTGCTGGAAATGGGGCACATCAGGCCTAGCTCTAGTTCCTTCGCTTCGTTAGTGGTATTGGTGAAGAAGGATGGTACAACAAGGATGTGCATCGACTACAGAGCGCTGAACAAGAAGACCATCAAGAACATGTACTCGATACCCAGGATTGAATAGTTGATAGATGAGTTGCATGGGGCGGTATACTTCTCAAAGATTGATCTTCGATCGGAGTACCATCAGATCTAGGTTAGAGAGGAGGACATCCATAAAACAACATTCAGATGTCACTACAAACATTATGAGTTTCCAGTCATGCCCTTTGGGTTGACTAATGCACCAACTACCTTTTAGTCGTGTATGAACCATATCTTCAACAAGCAATTGAGGAAGTTCCTTCTGGTGTTCTTCTATGATCTACTAATCTACATCAGGACTTAGGAGGATCATTTGAGGCACGTTGATGAGGTTCTCAACATCATGGAGGAGCAGTCACTGTTTGCCAAGAAGGTAAAGTGGGAGTTTGGGTTGACAGAGATTCTCTATTTGGGACATGTGATTGGCGTTAAGGGAGTATAGGTGCATCAAGAGAAGATCTAGGCGATCTTAGACTGGCCCACACCCAGATCAGTTATAGAGTTGCGAGGGTTCTTCGGGTTGTGCAACTATTATAGGCGTTAAGTGAAGGGTTTTTTGCAACTTGGTGTGCCATTGACGAATCTCATCAAGAAGGGAGCATTCAGATGGTTAGAGGAGGCACAATAAACATTTGAAAGGATGAAGAAGGTGATGAGCACTTGCCCAGTGTTAGCACTTCCGGATTTCTCTCAGCCTTTTGTATTGGAGTGTGACGCATTCAAAGAAGGGATAGGCGCAGTATTGATGTAGAATCGATACCCCATAACTTTTGAGAGTAGGAAGCAGAGGGAGCCAGAAAGGCTCTACTCCATCTATGATAAGGAGATGTTGGCGAAGTTTAGACATTATTTGGTTGGGGGACGCTTTGAGGTGGGGACCGACCACAAAAACTTGAAATATTTCTTGGAGCAGAAGGACTTGAGTGAGAGGTAGCAAAAATGGGTGAGCAGGTGTATGACTCCGACATTGAGTATGTGAAGGGAAAGAAGAATGTAGTTGTTGACGCCCTTTCCAGGAGACCTGTAGCCTTTTCCATGACATAGATCTCAGCAGATTGAAAGTCTATTCTCTTGGTGGAATACTCCACGAATACGTTCGCTTGTGAGCTGATGGAGGGTATTATTCAAGATGACAGGTATAGAGTAGTGGATGACATCATCTACTACAAGGGTAGGATATTTCTTGTTCCTGAGTCCACACTCAAGGATAAGAGTCTGAGGGCTGTACACGACGCGCCACTGGCAGGGCCTCAAGGGTATCTGAAGACTTACAAGCAAGTGAGGGAGAGATTCTTTTGGAAGGGTCTCAAGGATGTACTACGATATGTGAGAGTGTATGACTTGTCAGCAGAACAAGTCAGAGCTTACACATTCTGCAGGGTTGCTTCAACTGTTACCCATTCCAGAGCATAAGTGGGAGAGCATCTCCATGGACTTCATTACAGGGTTGCCAAAGGTACAGGGAAGAGATTGTATCTACGTGGTGGTGGACAGGTTGACCAAGTATGCACACTTCTTCGCCGTTCCTTCAGAGTATAGTGCATCCTAGGTGGCAGACCTATTCTTTCGAGAGGTGTTTAGATTACATGGTCTTTCGAGATACATAGTTAGTGACCGAGACAACAGGTTTCTCAACGCATTTTGGCAAGAGTTGTTCAGGTTATCAGGGACAAAGTTGACACTTAGTACCGGCTACCACCCTCAGACAGATGGGCAGACGGAGATAATGAAGAAGTGGATTGAGGTATACCTGCAGAATCGTGTGTCGGGTCAACAAAGGGTGTGGATAAAGTGGTTGCATCTTGGGGAGTACTGCTACAATACCACTTATCACATGTCCATCGGGATGAGTTCATTCAGGGCATTATATAGTTATGATGCTCCATCATTTGTGGACTTGGCATTCAGAGAGAGTAGGGAGAGAGCTAGGACATCTTGAGAGTCCTGAAGGAGAATTTACAGGTCGCCCATAATTAATAGAAAATGTATGCAGACAGGGATAGGGCAGAGCGCAACTTTGAAGTTGGGGATTTGGTCTTTCTGAGGTTGTAGCCATACATACAGTCCTCATTGAAGAAGAGTGGCGCAGAGAAACTGAAGCTTCACTTCTATGGATCATACAGGGTGATTCAGAGAGTCAGAGAGGTGGCATATGAGTTGGAGTTGCCAGAGGGTAGTAGGATCCACAATGTCTTCCATGTATCTTGCCTCAAGAAGGTGTTGGGACAATAGGTCACCACTTCAGCAGATCTTCCTCCAAGGGATGAGGAAGGGCAGTTGGTTTTGACTCCAAAGAGGATTATTGATGTTCGAGAGAGGAGACTGAGGAGCAAAGTCATTCAAGAGTACTTGATCATATGGAGAGGTTTTCCCACAACGGATGCCACTAGGGAGGGGGAGCATATCTTACAACATCCCGGATTGGAGTTGCTTGGGGACAAGCAATCTTGGGAAGGGAGGACTGTGATGTCCCCTTCCACTTGATCACGACAAAGGATGACTTAGTAGCCTATACGACTCCTGTAGGCTATAGTCAGTAAAGAAAGGGAGTGAAGGGGGGGTTTATTTGATTTCACTTATCTAGGAGGTGTTATAATTCTAAAGTGACATTTAATTAAAAGGGTAAATTATTAATTACTTAAACATTAAAGTGACTTTTAATGTTTAAGTAAATATTAAAGGGGAAATAAGGGTCATGTTTGATTTGGTCAAAAAGGGGGAAAGATCTAGAAGGCTCAGAAGAAGAATAAAAGGAGGGGTAGTGCTTCACTTTGGCATTACGATTTGACATCTTATTTGGAGTGCTCTTGAGAGCTAAGTTTTGTTGGAGTTTTGACAAAACCCTTCCATTGTGGTTTGGTTTCGGTGGTGCAATATCCACCCTAGCTAAACAAGGTGGAGGATCCATTCCAGATCTTTGTTGGAGTTTCATTTCTCATCTTTACTTCAACTTGGAGGGTTAGTGATTTGCTGAGAGGATCGTGGGGTTCTTAGAGGGCCGAATCCTCATCTTTCTGTAGGTCTGTGCGCATTGGGAGAGGTTGTGGGGGCTTGAGGCATATTGTGGCACTTGGGAGATCGTTTGGGGTTTCCTAGGAGGGCCATTCACCTTTTATTACAGGATCGTGAGTCCCTTGAGGAGCAGCGTGAGATTGGAGGAGGGCTGAGAGCCCTTTGAGTAGGCCGCGTGTTGTTGGGTAGTGTCACGGGCAAGGAGGTGCCGTGGAGGTGTGTAGAGGGGCTGAGCCACCCCTTTCCTGCAGTACACCGAGGTATTGGACGTCCCACAAGGGTTCTGTGCAGGCCACAAGGTTCAGGAGGCGAGTTGAGTGATCTTGGAGGCTGAACCAATAGGGTTGGAGAGAGCAACGAGGGTTTGGAGCAGGTGGGTAGCAACTATTGAAGATACAAAGGCATTAATTCCAGGTTTTGGTTTATTACTTGTGTGTTTAGTTGATACATTGCAGTTGCATAGCAACCTCTAGAGATTGTATTGTTGTTGAAGTTTCCATTCATAATAAAAATGCCCAAATTGACTCTTCTACCTCATGAGTACATTGGATGCCAACAATATATTTGATGAAATATCTATTGTTAGAATACATGCAAATTGTTCGTAAAAGGTTGTTAGACAAAGTATGCAAAATATTTGATAAAAAAATACAACCAACCAGGACACAACATAAAACACAATATCCTAGCCTAGCTCTATTGGGATTATTACATGGGATCAGAGCTATGCATTTGATATTCTCTAGATCCATGTATGGAATGGACTACCACTTGTGAGAGGGAGATGTCGGAGGATCTCAGTGGGTGTGATGCCTAAAAGCCTATAGAGATTAGTGTGATTTGTGCTTGTGAGTGGCACTAGGACTTGTGAGAGGTTGTGGGTGAGATCCTTGTGTAATTCTAATAATTGGAGTGGATTTGTTGCATGATATAGACACAGTGAACCTTTGATAGGTTTATTTCATTGGTTGATACATTTGTTCTAGGTTTGCAAGATGACTACTTCTCGGTCTTAGAGAATGTGACAATCTAGATGGTGCTTTTGAATTTTGGAAGTGCTGATTGTAGATGTTTTTGGAAGAGATGGATCTTTGGGAGATTGTAGAAGGGACTGTTGTTGCTCCGATTGATGTTGCTTTGTTGGCTACACATAAGAAGAGTGTTGCTAAAGCAAAGAGAATTGTGATGGATTCATTGAAGAACCGTTTGATCCCTCACATTGTAGGGAATTTAGCTGATGAGATGTATGCAACGCTGATCACTTTGTATTAGAATGGGAACGCTTCCTAGAAATTGCTTATGAAGAGTCAACTCACTCATACACATGAGTGACACATATATAATATCTAGTTACTCGATGAATATTACCGAGGTCAAAGATCAACTTGCAGCCATTAGAATGAAGGTTAAGAATGAGGAGTTGGTGTCTATCACAATGAATGGATTCCTAGAGCCTTAGGAATCCTTTGTGTAGAGTGTCTATGGCCATGAGCACATGCCTACCTTTGAGTAGCTCTAGGATGCTTTCATCTAGGAGGAGACAATGATAGTAGGAGACAAGGAGAGAAGCAATTGCAATAAAAAAGAATGAGATCCTGAACTAAGCCCTCATTGGTAAGGTGAGGAAAGGAGGAAAGAAGTGAGGACTCAAGAAAGGTCACAAGGAACATTCATGTTCATCTAAGCATGGAAAGAAAGACTTGAGTCATGTGAAATGTTTAAAATGCCACGAGATGGGCTACTATGCTTTTCAATATCTTGAGAAGTAAGGCAAAGAGCAAGCAACAAAAGTAGTTTGCAGGGAGTGCAGAAGCTTTCGAAGTGGATGAGTTAGCATCCAAGCTTGAGATTGCTTCTCCACGGTATTGTGTCTTTCTACTAATATCATCTCTAGTGTAGGGTGGTATGTGGAAAATGGAGCATGTGGACACATGAGCCTTGGCCTTCAAGGAGAGTTTAAATTCTAGGAGAATGTAATACCCCAGTTCTGATTTCCAGTTCAATGTTGTGTATGTATATGGTGAATGGCTGAAAGTCGAACGATGTAATATGTAAAATTGTACATTGAATGATAATAAAAAAAGGTAAATCACAGGTTGGAGAAGAGAAAGAGAAAAGAATGGGGACAATGACTCCACAAGAGGGGAAAGACAAGGGGGCTCAAGGAGGCTAAGGGGGAAAGGACCTTAGTAAATGAATTAACCTAAATTCCTTGCAATCTTAATTGTGTATGATTATTAATTAATCATTGTTTTATTAAGCTTTGAGTTTAATTGCATGAAGGGTACATGGGCTCTCCATAGAGATACATGGCCCCTTCATGCCATGCAAACTTAAGCTGTACCTTTTTTCCATGCAAGTGAACTATCATTTGATTGAAGGTTTTGAGTGAAGAGTTTGAATGTTTTGAGTGCCGTTCGAATTAACAAAGAGTCTGAACTATCAGGAGTTTGAATGACCATGCTAACTATCATTCAGTTGGGGGAAATCAAGAGACTTATCCCTTAGAAAACTGCCACGAGCTTACTGTAATCGAATAGTGGAAAGCTACAACCATGAATTATGAGATAATTGTGGCTGTATGGATGATAGTCGCTATCATTGAGAAATTCACTACAACCGATAATCCTTGGAATCTCAACAGTGAGATTTCCTGGCCAGGCTGTGTTGGAGCCTTGGAGGGAAGTGGGAGAGCCCGAGGGGCTTCTGAGTAGAGAAGGGGATTCCATTCCTTGGGTTATGCAGGATGATGGGGAAAGAGAGTTGGGGATTGGGATTGCTATAGGAATAAATATTGACTGTGAACCTGGGAATCAGGTTGTGAGAAAATATTTAGAGCTAGCCATAGGAAGAGTTTTCCCTTGTGGATTCATAGCCTCAGCTCAGGGGTGGCCTCTGTTGCAGAGAGAACTGGTGTAGTAGGGAACCTATGGTTGGGTGGAACGTTCTTCTTCTGTAGCCGGTTGGTGGACAATTTTCAGACAGTAAGTGTTCATGAATGTACTTGTTGAATCGTGTTAAATTAATGCCTAATAATTATGGTTTATGTCATGGATTTAACTAATTCCAGTTTGTTCAGCTCTAACTGTCTGTATTAGCCTGCATTATAAATTAAGGTCTCATGGGTAATTGAATGGTTTCATCATGTTGCATAAATTTGTATTGTCATGCCTGCATATTGTAATTAGTTAATAGCAGAATAGTGATATATGGTATCAGAGCAAAAATTAGCGTGAATTGGGTGGTTAAAATAGTACCCTATATCCTCAAAGTGCACAGAGGGTATTAGGTACGTTACAAAATGGTATCAGAGCTACTGGTTACAACAGTAGGGCAGCGGGCTGTATGGGCCAGAAGTCGGCTTGTATACGAAGAAATTGCAGTTTGTTTGTCAAGTGTTTGATAAAATGCCTCAAGGAGAATAATTGGGAAAGTATTCTTGAAGCTGACGATTGTTGGAATGATGGCTCAAATTCCAAAATTAGATTCTTATTCAAGTATATGAAGGCACAATTTGTATAATTCATGGTTTGCCGAGTTTGGTTCCATAGCCATAGCAAATTGGGTGAATTTGTGGAATACTGAGTTAGCTTTGTGCAAAAGGGAATAAAATGTAGTTTGCAGGCGATTTGTTTGATGAAATTTCCACGAGGAAGAAGGGTATAAAGCTTGCAATTGAGAAATTCATGGTTTCGAATTGCCCACACAGTGTTTTCAACAGAGTTATATGCTGGTAGGGATGTGTAGAGGAAAATTGTAATTACAAAGTTTTGCTTTGTATAAAAATTAGAACAAAATTACGGAATTGGTGAAATTTCCCAATTTGGATGAGGTGCAAAAAGTCTGCTATTTGCTGAAATTCAATATGAGGGAGCCATATGGAGTTTGAGGCACAGGTGGCTGGCATGGTGGAGCCAAGTTAGAGGAACCATGGAGGCTGGTAGGGTGACATTGCAGCATCACATGTTGACACATGGACACCAGTGCTACATTAGCGTACACCTGTCATGCCAGACAACAAAGATGTCGTCAGCAAGGATGCCACATCAGCCATGCCATGTCAACAGGATGTAATTTTTTTATTAAAAATATATAAATAATAATAATAATAGTATATACATATACATATACATACACACACATATCTACCATGCAATGTCTATAGGAAGTAATTTTTTTATAAAATAAATATAAAGTAATAATAAAATTATATTTATATGTGTGTGTGTGTGCGCAAATGATCTTGCAGAAAGTGCAAAAACTGAACAGAAGTGGCAACTTTAGAGAGCCATAACTTTCAGCTCAGAACTCCAAATTAAGGATGCTTATAGCTGTTGGAAAGCTAATTTAAAGGAGAACATGCTAAAAGGCTTAAGTGCTCAAAATATGCATCTCGTTGTCTCAGAAAGTCACAGGAACAGATCTGTTGAACTTGATTGGACAATGTAGTTGTCAATATGCATAATCTCCAAAGTAAGATAAACTTGGGAAAAAAGTTGTATGGTGATATAAGAGTGTAGTAGAGGTGAAATTGACTAAGGATGATTGTATGGACATCATAATGGTTCTTGCACAATGGATTGGAGGCACAATTGGATGGATGAAAGCATGGTAGTCTAAGGTGCATATTAGCTAGTAGGTTGAATAAATGGATCAAAGATGGCTAAGGATTGAGCCCTTGACATGTAAGGATATTCAAGCTAAGATTATTATAGCAATGATTGATGTTGGAGGTCCTTGCAAACTCGATTTTAGGTTAATTAGGAAGAAATAAGGGATTAAGAGTGTTTGAGGGTGCCTTAGCTAGAATGCATGTAATGCATTGATTTGGATAAACATATGTAGGTTGGTCTCCATAGAAGAGTTATGTGTGGTCTTGGTTAGTGTGCCTGGTTAATATATAGAACATAGTAACATAGTAACAGAGAAACGTATAAGGAGTTTAGAAGTTACCAGCAAACAAAAATGACATTATTATGCATAAGAAGGATGCAAGTCCTTAACCTCTGGAGATAAGGAAGGAAGCTTATTAATGAAGTGTTGCAGAGCATGATTGCAAAGGAGGAGGCCATGGAGAGCCTGGGTTATAAAGAAGAATTGCCAAGGAAAGAGAATATACATGAGAAGTGATGGATGAACCATGTGATGGTTGAACCATCTCTGTGGTAAGTTGTATGTATGCTTGGAAGAGTTGCAAGTTATAAACCAACAACTTATGTTGAAAGAATTACTCACTTGGAAGCTACTAATGGAGAAATAAAGCACTGCATTGAATGGTTTATCTTTGTGGACATAATTGAACTTCATAGATAATTCTCCATGGAAATGAAAAGGAAAAGGAAAAGGAAAAACTTCAAAATTGGATAAAGATTAAAGATAGCTAGAGATGAGAGTATGAGATACCATATGATGGAGGTTCAAATGCTGGAGGATGTTGCAGCGTCAAAGAGATGATTCCAGCAGTAAATAGGAAGTGCTAGAATAAGATGAAGAATGCTGAGTGCATTCTTAGTGTACAAGGGCAGCAAATCAAAACAGGACATAACAATTGTAGTTACTTCCAGAATAGAAGTATAAAGAAGACAAATGAAATAAGAAGTGTATTTATGCTTGGTATTGGCTGGAAAGTAAAATGGACTTGAAATGAGTCCATATGAAGCTAGAGTGATATAATTACAACATCATGGTGTGTTGGAAATGTTGAAAAATAAATTTAATGTTGGGACAAGATTGGCCAAGGAAAGGATGCAGTGAATGAAGCTTATATTGCTGTTATGGTCTGCAAATGAGGAAAGAGCAAGTTGGGCTTGGTTGGAATTGTCCTAGGAAAATAAATAATGATGCACTAGAGAGCAGATTGGAAAGACAACTCAAAAGAAGAGTTGCTGTCATAGTCAAATGGGACATGAGGTTAGCCCAAGACAGCAAAGGAAGCTGCCCATCACATTAGATGAAGTTGCAATAATGTTATAGAAAGCTACACGATGTTGAGGAAATTGTTGTAGCAGCAATTGGTGAACATGGCTAGCAAGGCAGACCTATTAATGAGGGGAATTTTCTCACCTTAAACTTTCTTTAGTTGATATAAGTAGAGATGTATGTTTGTAACAATAGCAAATATAAATGTTTGTTGATGTTGTGATTTGCTACTTGGTTAGAAAATCACAGCTAATGATCCACTATGTGAATGGTAGACAGGTCTTGAATTGGATCAGTTATGTTATGCAGAATCCATGCCATACAGAGAAATTGAAAGGGAAAATTCCTTGACTTTTATCTTGCGGTTCTATTTATATTTTTGAGTTTTATATGTAAAGATAATTAAGGCATGAGAATGCTAGAAATGCAAGAGAATAAAAAGCTGGAATGCATATGCACTAGTGGGCATGTCGAAAAATAATGCATGGTGCATATATGCTGATAATGCATATAGGTATTGGTTAAGATGAGTATGCCGTTACAGATGCTGTGAGTATGGCATGATGATTAGATATGATTGATGTAATTGTGTGATCATAAATGGTGATAGTATGGTTGAAGATGTTGATGATACTGCTGCATATGATAGACAACCTTATGAAGAAGGACAAGGATAAAAAAATGTTGATCAAGAGGTTGGTGAAAGGAGTATGTGAGCCTCCACGGCACCAATTGATTAGGTAACATTAGAGATGAGGATAGCAGCCATGCAGGTATGAAGTTTAGTTATATTATATTGCATATATGCTGAAGGAATTGGGTAAGAATTCCTTCAGTCATGAATTGATATCATAAGTTGATAAGTCTATAAATGATACCTAGCTGAGGTGTGGTAGAGGCATAAAGCCTTAGGCATATAAGATTGTTTTAAAATCAATTGTGCACTCATATGAATAGAATGCTATGTCTTGTTGTGCTGGTTATGAACTAATTGCCAAGGCAAGTCAGGACTTATGATCATGTTGTAAAAATGGATGCCATATGAGATAGTCATTTGTGAGTCCATAGTGATCTTGGATATGGAAAGGTTTTAGTGCTACTCAAGTGTCCAATGGT